>PVIH01003724.1:0-154481 GCA_004025045.1 Sigmodon hispidus
GTGACTGAGTGGCTGTGTGGCTGAGTGACTGAGTGGCTGTGTGGCTGTGTGGCTGACCCTTGGCTTCTCCTTCACTTTCTTCTTTTCCTTCTCCTAGCACTTCTTCTTTTCGTCTCAGTTTCCCAGCCTATCCTTTCTCCTGCTTAGCTATTGGCCATTCAGCTCTTTATTAGACCAATCAGGCATTTTAGACAGGCAAAGTAAAACAACTTTACAGATGCAACATAAAAGAATGCAACACAGCTTTGCATTACTAAACAAATATTTTACAGCAACCCTCTGTGTTTTCTACTTTATTGTATTTTATTTTATTCAGCATTTCCTGTAGCCTAGGACTGCCTACCTCAAATTCCTTGCTATCAGAGGCTGACCTTAAACTCTTCTGCCTCCACTCTCCACATGCTAGAGGACAGGTGTGCATCACCATGCCTGAGAATTAAGCCACTCAAGTGGTCCCCACAAGTGAAACACACCCTGGACCAAAAAGGATTTGACTCATCCATCAGCCTATAGCTCTGTCCTTTCAACACTCATCTTCTGTTACACAGACCTCCTGAGGAATTCATTCTCTTACTTAACCAGAACATAAGACCACAGTAAAAAGACCTGTGTCCAGGGCCATGCAGCCAGATCACAAGGTCAAGGCCAGAATTCAACCTGCTTGAGGTCCAGACCCATCACTTCTTCTTCTTTTTCTTCTTCTTCTTCTTCTTCTTCTTCTTCTTCTTCTTCTTCTTCTTCTTCTTCTTCTTCTTCTTCTTCCTCTTCTTCTTCTCCTCCTTCTCTTCCTCCTCTCTCTCCTTCTCTCTCTCTCTCTCTCTCTTCCTCTCTCTCTCTCTATCTCCTTCTCTCTCATCTCTCTCAGACAGGGTCTCACTAGGAAACCCTGAATACCCTGAATACTCTATAGAGCTCAACTGACCTCAACCTCACAGAGACCCACCTGCCTCTGCCCCCTAGAACTGGGATTAAAGGTCACCACAATCAACACCACTACATCTCCTGAAGGTCATGGCACAGAAGATTCCATCTACACAGCTACGCTCAGAATTCTAATAAGCAAATTCTTCTCCACAGACCCTGAGGGGAGCCACTGAAGCAGCTCTGTGTCTGCTGGATGGACTTGGATTTCATCCATGAGGACAGAGTAGAGAAATGTGAGCAGGGGCAGTTGAGGGCTGCAGAGAAAATAAGTAGAAGGGCAGTAGGCTTAGACGTAGCATCTAAAGGTAGTTTCACTGTCACAGAAAAGAAAGACAGCATGCATGAGATGTCTGGGAGTTGGCTGTGCCTCTTGTTATTAACACCACTGAGTAGGATGAGATGATAGGTCTGTGGCATTGCACATACACACAGCATGCTTTTGTATCCTCACCCAATGGCCTCCTTGCCCTCTCCTCCCCTGGTTCCTGGCCAACAGTGTCTCTAGCGCTGACTGCTGTTTTAAGGGAACTGATTTACATCATTCCCTTGCTTTTATAAAACTCCAACCAGGATAACGGTACATGTTTGTATTCCCAGCACTTGGGATGTAGAGGCAGAAAGATCTGAGTTCAAGGCCAGCCTACATAGAGAGACTCTGTCTCAAAAAATTAAAAAATAAACTGTGCTTATTAATAAACTGGTACCTGTCTTTAATACCAGTGCCCAAGAGGCAGAGACAGGTGGATCTCTGAGTTCAAGGCCAGCCTTGACTAAAGAGCAAGTTCAGGACAGCTGGGGCTACACAGGGTAATCCTGCCTTGGGGTGGGAGGCCCACCTCTCCATTTTAGACAAACAAGGATCCTTTTTGTCTATTCTTGGATAATTCAAACACAGGCTATTTTTGAGACTTCCTCTGATGCCAGCCAGCATCCTCAAGGCATCCAGGGCCGTGTGTACAGTGATGACAGCATCTGTGTGGTTCTATTTCCTGTTTATGACCTGCAAAAAAGCTTTAGACCTCCAAAAACTCAGGAGAGCATTCATGTTGAACTACTGGGGTGATCACGGATGTATTCTAAAGAGCAAATCCATGTCACCTAAGAGTGTTGACTGCTTTGAGCATCCCCATAGGCCTGGAACAGCGTGGGTATTTATATTCTGGTCATGGAAACAATGCCATTCTAGTAAATGAGCCCTGTCATATCCTGTATTTTCAGAACAATAGGAAAGTTAGAAAGGAAATCTAAATAAATTCTAAAACTGATATAGGGCAAAAGTAAGCCCAAAGCAACACACTGAATGCAAAAGAGTCTGATTGTTATCTTATTCTGAAAAGTTTTTATGGTTCTTGACACTTGTGTGTTCATGTGCTACCTCTGTTGTGTGTGTGTGTGTGTGTGTGTGTGTGCACGCGCGCGCGCAATATTTTTCATCTGAGTATGGCAACACATGCCTGTAATCCCAGCACTCAGGAAACTGAGACAGGAGAATTGCCATGAGTCCAAGGCAATCATGACTATATGGTAAAAACCTGACTTCCTGATTCAAAGAGCCAAAATATATTAAAATTCTTCAAAAAAATTTTTTTATATTTGTATTAGCATAAAATTTTAAAATATTTATTTATTTATTATGTATACAGTATACAGACGAGGGTACCAGATATCATTATAGATGGTTGTGATCCACCATGTGGTTGCTGAGAATTGAACTCAGGACCTCTGGAAGAACAATCAGTACTCCTAACCTCTGAGCCATCTCTCCAGCCCCTGTATTAGCATAAACTTAAGCATAGCATTCTATATTACAGTGCCTTCTTTGATCTGCTTAACAGAGCATTTTTCCTGTTGCTCCTAAAAGGAAAAATTTAAGGCTTCTTTAGTAAGTCTAGAAAGTAATCCCTCTCACTCATGTTAGAAATTATGGATGTACCACCTCCCTAGAGATGCAGTTTGTTTTTTCCCTAGATAAAGTTTCATTTATAAATAGTGACTCATTCTTTTAATCCCAGCACTCAGGAGACAGAGTTAAATGGATCGCTGTGAGTCTGAGGTCAGCCTGGTCTACAAAGCAAGTTCTAAGACAGCCAGAAATACACAGAGAAATCCTGTTTTAAAAAACAAAAAACTAGGCCTAGTAAGATATAGGCAATACCTAATAATATATGTCAACAATTGTAATAATAACTGCTATAAACAATATTATAATTGTTATAAAAATACAGCAATAACTGTAATAAAAGTTGTATGAGCCAGGCAGTGGTGGTGCATACCTGTAATCCCAGCATTCCAGAGGCAGCGGGAGGTGGATCTCTGATTTCAAGACCAGCCTGTGTTGTGCAAATTCTGATTAGTCTTTTAATAAAAACACAGAGCTAGATATTAGGGAAAAGCTGAAAGATCAGAGAGACAGAGGAACAAGCCACAGCCACTTCTCACCCTTACTGAATCCTTAGGACAAAAAGGTAATATCCTATTTCCACAAATCCTCAAACTAAATAGGGGAAGTGAAGTACCAAACTCTGTCTCCTCCTGCCTTATATTCCTTTCTCGCCCAGCCATATCACTTCCTATTTTAGCCTAGTGCTGGGATTAAAGATCTGTGTGCTTCCCAAATACTTGTAGCAGAGGCATGAGATTCCAAGTGCTGAGATTAAAGGCATGTGCCACCATCTGTCTCTGTTTCTCTTTTGTCTGAATTAATCTCATGTAGCTCAGTGTGCCCTTGAATTCACAGAGATCCAGACAGATCTCTGCCTCTGTCTCCTCTGGTGATATATTGTGTATCAAATAAAGATTTCCTGAAGGTCAGAGGAAAGAGCCACCTACAGAGGTACCCTTTGAGGTCAGGCTAACACTCAGGATGCAGAATCAGAGATCTATCTGGATCTCTGTGAGTTCAAAGCCAAACAGAGCCAAGCAGTGGTGGCACACCTCTTTAAGTTCAGCACTCGGGATCACATGCCTTTAATCCCAGCACTAGGAATGTTGAAACAGGAAGTGATATAGATGGCCAGAGAAGGGAATATAAGGCGGGAGGAGATTGGAGCACAGCCCTTGTGCTTCTCTCCCCATTTCAGCCTGTGCTTCCCTTTCCATCCCTATTCAGTCTGAAGGTTCTTGGAGACAGGATCTACACCTTTTAGCCTGAAGATTCAGTAGTGCTGAAAATGGCTGTGGCTTGTTTCTCTGTCTCTCTGATCTTTCAGCTTTTCCCCAATATCTGGATCCAAGTTTTTATTAAAAGTTCATTAGGATTCATGCAATAACCTCTCGAATGCTAGGATTAAAGCATTCGAGAGGTTATTGCTTGATCTTTATGGCTAACTGTGTGGCTGGAGCTGTCCTCTGATCTTTAGGCAATCTTTATTTGATGCATAATATATCACCATAAGACTGGTCTGTAGAGTATGTTCGAGGACAGCCAGAGCTATGCAGAAAAAAACCCTGTCTCAAAAATTCGAGAATATTTGTTAAGAAAGAAAGAGAGTAGACTCTCTCTCTCTATATATATATGTGTGTGTGTGTGTGTGTGTGTGTGTGTGTGTGTGTGTTTATACATATATCTATATATGGGTTAGTTTAAGTTGTAAGAGATGGTGTGACAGAGCTGACTGGCAATTCCAACAAAAACTCCACCTATAGAACCCATGTAATTTTCCATCAGATTGAAAATACTTTTAGACTTGTAAATTGGGGCCTGTTGTGAACTTGTATGTCCAAATGAAGAAAGGACATTGCTGATGTAACAGTGAGGGCAGAGAGTAGAGACAGTTACAGAAATCTACAGAAAATGTTAAAGTTCAAATTGTTTAGTTATCAAATTTGTGTCTAGGGGACAAAAAATTATTTTTTGAAAAGGCTTATTGTTGTTGATGATGTTGTTTCTGCTGACACAATGTCTTGTGATATAGCTCAGACTAGTCTCAAACTCCTGAAAATCCTCCTGCCTCAATTTCCCAAGTTCTGAGATCACAAGAATGTACAATCATACTGATTTTTATTTCTTTCTTAACAAATATTCTCAAACATGATCCTTAGGCCCTAGGCCAGACATTAGGGATACAGCAGTAAACATGAAACCCATGCTTTAAAAAGAATCATAATAAGGGGCTGGAGAGATGGCTCAGAGGTTAAGAGTACTGACTGTTCTTCCAGAGATCCTGAGTTTAATTCCCAGCAACCGCATGGTGGCTCATGACCATCTATGATGACATCTGGTGCCCTCTTCTGTATACTGTATACATAATAAATAAATAATGTTATTTAAAAAAAAAAAGAGTGTTGGAGAGATGGCTCAGCCATTAAAGGCTAGGCTCACAACCAAAAAGATTAAAAAAAAAAAAAAAAAAGAATCATGACAAATCCTTAGAGCTGGAGAAAAGGCATAGCAAATAAGAGCATTTATTACTCTTCAGAGGACCCCAGGTTAAATTCCCAATATTCACATGATGGCTCACAACTGTCAGTAATTCCAGTCCCAAAGGATCTGATGCCTTCTTCTGGCCTCCTTGGGTACCAGGCATGTACATAATGCACAGTCATACATGAAAGCAAAATACCCATGCACATAAGAGTTTAAAATAAATTTGGGTTTGGTTTTGTTTCTTTGACAGAGGATCTCTCTACATAGCCTGTAGCTCATTATGTAGACTAGGTTGGCCTGGAACTCACACAGATCTGCTGGCCTCCACCTTGCAAGTGCTGGGGATATGCTACCACACCTAGTGTAAATTTTTTTAAAAAGTTGATTTGATAAGATGATTGATAAATCCTCATCTAGTACATCAGAAAGCTGTTAAAACAAACAAAAACAAACAAACAAAACCCCACAGAAATGGCAGCACATGATTGTGAGTTTGGAGTTAGCCTGGGCTACATAGTAAGACCCTGTCTCAAATGGACAAAAAATAAATAAATTGATAACAAAAACAATAATAATAATCAATTGTCAGATTTCTGAGGCAAGGTAAAGAGACAGAAGTCTGACCTTCAATAGACAGGACTATGTTTATTAGTTCACACAGGCAGAGGCAGCCTCTATCTCATGGGAAATTGTGGGACCTGCTAGGGGCTGGGGAGCTGGCTGAGACCTTTTATAAGAATGGGATGAGGGGCTTGAAATGAGAAAATGATTGCAGCCATAGCCCACATTTCTCTCCTACAAACTCTCCTTTCTGAGATTGTTTGCCAAGGCCAGACATATTGCCTTGAGGGACAAGCTGTCTCTACAGACATTCTTTCTGTACTGACAGATAGGATTAAGCAAGATCATCCAGAATATCATGGGAGTCCTGTTTTACCACCAAGGCACTCTATCAGCAATGACAAGTGAAATAAATGCTACCTATGAGGAACATCAGGTGCTAAAACATTGCATCATGAGTTCTCCTATTCTTTCCCTGGGAGTCATGAACATATTCTCTATGACTTGCAAACAAATGCTTTCTGGTTTTAAATGGCACCAGCCAAATATGTAGATTGTGAGAAATCCTTCACAACAAAAAGTAAGCCTTCTACATTAGTTAGGTCTTGCACTGGCTTTGTCTGTGGGTGGGTGTGTTAGAGAGAGAGAGAGAGAGAGAGAGAGAGAGAGAGAGAGAGGTGAGTTTTAATCAGACAAAAGCATGAAGAAAGGATTTGCGTCAGCTCACAGTCATTGGTACAGTCCATAATATCAGGGGAGTCAAAGAATCAGGAGCTTGAAGCAGGCTGGTTACATCATATCCACAATCAGGAAACAGGGAGATGAATGCACACTCAGCTCACTTTCTCCACATTATGCAGTCAGGGTCCGCTGCCCAAAGAATGGTCCCTCTCCCAATTAAGATGGATCTTCTCACACCAATATGATCTCCCAGTAGCGTGCCTCGAGGCTCATATCCTACATAGTTCCAGGTTCTGTCACGTTGACAGTTAATGCTAACCAGCTCAGGATATCTGGGGTCTTGTAGACCAGGATTTGAAGACTTAAGACTTTATTCTAAAGGCAATGGGAAGCTATTGAAGATGTGTAGCAGAAAGATGTTCAAAGATAACTTGGTTGCAATGGAGAATGGACTGGGGAGAGGATGAAAAGGCAGGAAGATCAATTGGCAGCATCAGTGATGGTGGTATTATAGACCAGAGTGTGGATGATGGTGGTATTATAGACCAGAGTGTGGACAATGGTGGTATTATAGACCAGAGTGTGGACGATGGTGGTATTATAGACCAGAGTGTGGATGATGGTGGTATTATAGACCAGAGTGTGAACGATGGTGGTATTATAGACCAGAGTGTGGACGATGGTGGTATTACAGACCAGAGTGTGGACGATGGTGGTATTATAGACCAGAGTGTGGACGATGGTGCTGGAGAGAAGCAGATGCTTAAAGGATGATGTTAAATACATTGGCATGATTCACTTAACAGGGAGGCTAAGGCTAGATATATATCTGTGGTTCCTCCTAAGTTTCTGGATAGGGCTTGTTAAAGGGAGTTCAATGATTAACATATCTGTAAAATCCAGGAAAAGAGAAGCAAGGGAAGCGAGGGATCAGGAAAGATCAAGTCCAGAAGGTGTGATGGCAAATCTTCATTGGCATCAACCTCACTGGATTCAAATTCACCTAGGAGAAAAATCTGTGAGTTTGTGTGTGCTAGAGAAACTTCCCAGAATCTAAAGCAAGTTAGAAAGACAGGGAAGGACAGGGATGGTGAGAAAGGAGAGGACCTAACTCCCACCCAGGAATCTGGTTGAAGCTTCTCATCAACAGAGAGGTGCAGTTACCAACCACTTCAGGCCTTTCTCTCTTCCTTGTTATAAACCTTCTATTTTTTAGGTCTCTTACCAGAATGACTTGATACGGAGGATTTCCCTACAAATCTCACCATTTGCAGGAAGAGGACATGTACTGAACTCCTGCAACCCTACTGGCTATGGGGTTTATGTTATCTGATTACAGTTCTGTCCAAGACATCTCCAGACCTCCTGTATAACCTCACTTATTAAAGAAAGAACAAAGCAGGTGGAGGAGGATTCTTAGCAATCTTTTAGTTGTAATTTGAGAACCACTAAAATGTGTGAATAATGTTAAGGCAGTTCGTTATGATTTCCTTGAGAAGCCTACACAAAGTTTTTCTTTCTTCCTGAGCACCTCTTACTCCTTAACCATCATGATTAAGCCTATGTTAAAATATCTTCAATGAAATCTCCAACCTTGCTTCAAACTGGCTAGACCTGAAATTCTCTTTTGCACTGAAGCTATGAATCCTGGTTTGGCCTGAGTCACGGTCTCTAAAATACTAAGAGAACTCCAAAGGCTTCTGAGAGGTTAGGGTTGTGTCTTTCTCTTCATCCCTGACCCTTGCTTTAAATCATCCTCTGGGCTGGGATCCTAAACTGACTGAGAAGGGGGCATGGATAGGACTGAGGAGGAGGCTCACTGGCCCTAAGCACTCACATGGTACACATGCACACATTCAGGCAAAGCGTTCATACACATAAAAGTGTCTGTAATTCCAGAACTCCAATAGCAGGGGACAGGAGAATTCCCTAGAAGCTCAGAGTCCAGCTAGATTGGAGTATGCAGTACAGCCACAAGCAATAAGAAAGACTTGGCCTCAAAAACAAAGTGGAAGGTGAAGAATTCCACTCAGTGTTGTCTTTTAACCTGCATACATGGACCATCATTTGTGGGCAGTCTCACACACAAACACACACACACACACACACACACACACACACACACACACACACACACACACAAATACACAAAGATAAATATTTTTTAAAAGAGAAAGCCATAAAGCATCAGTACTCATTTCCACCTGTTTCTTGACTACAGATGCCATGTGACCAGATGCTGCCACAGCATGTTTTCCCCACCAAGGCCAGCTGTGTCTGGAGTCATGAATCAAAATGAATTATTCCTTCTAAGTTGCTCATTGTCAAGTACTTGATTATGACAATGAGAAAGTAATTAATACAGAAGGTCGCGGCCACTGGGACACCTGTGTTGGCTGTTGATGATGATGCATTGTCACTGAGTCATCCTGGGAATGGTAAAAGAAAATGGAAATATCAGTAATGTGCCCTAAAATGTTTCAAGGAGCTTAAGCCAATTTTTTTTCTCACTTGCATAGTCTACGCATTCTAAATGGGGTCCCTTCTGTGAACAATTCATTTTTAGCCACAACATGTACTTCTCTTCCAACATGCATTAAAACTGCAGCGTTTGGATTCCCCACTGCACTTGATTCTCAGTCCTGATCTCACCTTTCTTGCAGGCTCCACATCAGCACGTCTTAGAGACCTCCACTCCTCCATCTCCACCACTACTACTCAGTCCATACTGGACTTTCGTACTATCTGATGTCCCACCAGGCTGTAAGCCCTCCGGGGCAGCCCCTGGAACAACACCAACTGATCACTGGGTGATTCTTGCCTAGTGAAAGAGTAAGAACAGTGTGCAGGGAAGTGTCCTGTGAAGGTGCTTAGTGCTACGTCCCCAGAGCTGATTTATTTCATGAGTGTATGGATCACAGCAATTTCTGAACCTGGAGGGATCAGCCTTGGTAAGTGGGGATTGAACAAGGCTGCACCCAGCCAGTCCAGTGGGGAGTCACCCTACAGTGTGACTCAGAGATATTGGGTGTAGCACGGGTGGTGACAGCAAAGTCAACTTCCCTATTAAGCCTGACATTTGATCATCATATTCCCTCAGGCTACTCTGTCTTTAGGTCATTAGAACAAGAGGTTTGTGTCCTCGGCCTTAGCCCTGTCTTCCTTGAAACTCCTGAACCATGAGAGTGAAGTGGAGGATGAAGCCAATGTACAGGTCAAAGCACAAGAGAAGAAAGATGGGGTAGAGGTCCAAGGAAATTAGCTTGTGCACCCACGAAGGCTGAAGGAGCAGAAATAAGGGATGCTGAAGGCTGGGATGCTGGTACAAATGGTTGGACCATGTGCTACTGTTGATATAAGTCTCAATAGACCTAGAACATCACCATCTGCTCACAGAGTTCACCTGAGAGACTTGACCACCTTCATTACAAGCAAAACAGTTCTGATAGCCCTCTGCCCTTGACCCAGAGCATTCTGGACTAGTTCTGTTCTCACGAGTGGCCAAGTGCAACTTATGTACAATAAATCATCTTTCTCACTGTCTCAACTGGAAAAAAAAGCTTGTGTCTAGTACCCCAAACTATTTGGGGTCTCAGATTGAATATTGTGGTGAAAAGGACAATAATATTCTAAGATATAAATAAAACATGGAAGCAAGGGTCTAACCTTAGTCAACAACAGGCAGGAAACACAGATGTTATAATCCTTATGTCAAACTCACAGAAGCTGGAGTTTCAAGGTCAAGTTTATACTATGGGCTGGGCACTAAGGAAAAGCAGCTTTGGCTTTGACTCATTTCCTGATTGTTTCATATCCCTTATATACAACCCAAGTGGTAATTTTTTAAGTCATGCACAATTAAAAAAAAATACAGGCTACTAAAGATGAAGATGTTTGTGAAGTTCCTTGGCAACCAGACTCTTTTCCCATGATGACGTGCTGACATACACATACATTTTGCCATGATGACACATACATCAGCATTGCCACATTTAAAACGGGAGTCTTTCCAATTATAATGCACTAGCATCAAAATGATTGCCACCAATAAATATGAAGAAAAGTATGCGTGGGAGATGCTATGTCAATTCCTCATGCTCTGTGATAATTTAGCATCTTTTGGACTGTTACCAAGTGATGGGCAAATCCATCCCATCCCTAGTCCATGGCCTTGAAAAAGGAACCAGCTCATTCTTCACCCTCCCCTGAACATATTGCTTGACTTGCTTCAGTGGTGTGTGATGGTCTCAGGTTCTTTTCTCCTGGTCCTTCAAAATCTCTAGGCTGGGCTGTGAGGTAGCTGAGTGGGTAAAGGTGCTTGCTGCCAAACCTGAGGACCTGAGTTCAATCCCCAAGGCCCACAGGATAGGAGGGAACTAACTGCAGGGGTCCCTGGCTTCAACACTAAATTTCATGAAGGATATTCAGAACTAAGGGCCTGACCCACCTATTGTTGCTTTAACCACTTTGCTTCCTGTCTTTCTTCCTCTTCTAATCACCTACTAACTTGAACCTCCACCCTGCACCTGTTCTTTCTGACTCAGCCCTTTAACAGCCCTGCGCCAGCTACACCATCCTGAGATCATCTTAGCCCTAATAAGTGGCACAAACCCCATAGAAACTGGGCATGTCTCCAAAATCTGCATACAAACTCAGAACCAAATTTGATTTATTATTTAGAGTTTTTTTTTTTCCCTTCCCAAGCTGGTCTGGAACTCACAAGTCTCCTGACTCAGCCAGCACACCAACATCCAGGAAAAACATACATAATGCAAAATAAATGTATATTTTAAAAACAAAGATTGGGCACGTTTAGTGGGAAAGACATTTTTTGGGAAAGGTATAACTAAGAAATAAGTTGGGGGCTGTGCAGACAATAAAGTTACAAGGTAGGCAACTGGGATCTCCAACATAGTCTTTTCCATTTGCCTCATATAGCTCAGTTTTGGCCTCACACTCACTCCGTAGCTAAGAATAACCCTGAACCTCTGGATCTCCTACCTCCAGCTCTCAAGAGCTAGGAGTGTAGGGGTACAGTGTACACTATCGTTGGTAGAGGCGGAATAGCAGTTAAAAAAAGTAGACCAGTTTTCCAGCAGAGAAGGAGAGGTACCATGTGTGGTGGCAAGCAATGTCAGCGCCTCTGTGGGGATGTGTAATGCTGGTCATCTGTTCATTCAACAGAGGTTGTGGTCCGAGACAACAGAGGTTGTGGTCCGAGACACAGGCACCACCATAGGGAGACTTAGTGGCATCTGTGATTCTGTCCCTAATGACCTCATAAGGGTAAGCATAAACATCTTCCGCAACTGGTCATCGGAAGAGCCACAAACACAAGGCTTTTAGACATGCAGGTAAGAGTGAGGCGGCATCAGGCTGAAATCACAGTGCAGCTCTGTAGTGACAGACATGGGTTGCAGGAACACAACCAGACCCTTCTCCTCCATCCATTCCACCTGAAGCCTTCTTACCCAGTCAGTTTTCATGTGTCTCCATCTCATTTAATGTCCATCAAAGTCAAGTTGACCTGAGAAGAATGTTTCCAGGTTCTTGCTATTACAAATAATGCTGCTATGAACATAGTTGAGCTAATACCTTTGAGAAGAATGTTTCAAAGCTAGGTCCCACCAGTTCAGAAGTGGCAGTGAGACTTGGAGAATGGACATGCGCGGTAGAGGCTGCATGGAGCCAGGGGAGGAGCCACTTTAGAGTCTAAAATTAGGGGATACTTGAAGTTAGAAATGAAGAGCAGAGAAAACTACCACGGAAGTTAAGAACCAGAAGCATCAACAGAGGCTGTAGTGAGAATTCAAAGGGAGAAAAGCATTTTAAGAATTGATAAGTGTAGGGCCCTGGATTTGATCTCCAGCATAGAAACGAACAAAACAAAACAAAGGAGGGGGGAGGGGAGGAGGGGGGAGGGAAGAGGACAGAGGGAGGGAGGGAAAGCAGAAGGGACCAGGAAGCCTGGCCTGGGGAGATGGATCAGTAAAGTGCTTGCCACAATAGTGTGAGGACATGGGTTCACATTTCTAGGACACAGTTAAATTATATCTCCAGCGCTGGGGACGTGGTGACAATTGGGTCCCAAGGGCTAGGTTCTCAGCTAGCCAAAAGGGTGAGCCCCAAATTCAGTGAGAGACTCTGTCTCAAAATAAAGAAGAGGGCAACCAATGAGAACACTGATACCGACCTCTGACCCTCACACATTCACAACCACACACGAGTGCATACACGCATGCACACCACATGATTAATATTTGTTTCTTTTCTAATTAAAATTTAAAAAGTAACTACATAGTGTAAAACACCGTGATCAAAGGCAACTCGGGAGGAAAGGCTTTATTTCTTCTTACAGTTCCCAGGTCACAGTCCTCCACTGAGGGAGGTCAGGGCTGGAAGTGAAGCATGGACAATGGAGGAGTATGATCTACCGCTTGCTTTTTCGTGATTGCTCAGCCTGCTCGTTTATAACCCAGGACCACCTGTGCATGATAGCACCACCTACAGTGGACTGGCTCCCACATTAATCATTAGGGAAGAAAATGTCCCACAGGCCGATCTGACGGAGGCAATATCTCAACAGGTTTCCTCCCCAGGTGACCCAAACAAACTGGCACAGACAATCCACAATGTCAGATGCTATAAGGAAGTTAGAATAAAATGTAAACATTAGATAGTATCTTATTGCATCTCAGAGGGTAATGCCAAAAAGAAGTAACCCATACAAAGCATTGTGACTTGGCATTGTTTAGTAGAACCCAGAGTTGTATTCATCCTCATACCCATTTACTCACTTAGAAGCTTCCAGAAGTGAGTCTACACAGCCAGAAGCATCAACAGAGGCTGTTATAAGAATTCAAAAGAAGAAAAGCATTTTAAGAATTGACATGCACAGGGCTGAAAGCAAGTACACACTCAGGCTGGAAGAACATAAAGATTGACAACCAGGGTCAGTGGTTGTTCTGATGGAATGACCTTGTTTCATTTTAAGTGACCTCAAGTTTCATTTTTAAGAGGTTTGGTGACTAGTTTCTATTGCTGTGAAAAAAAAAAAAAAAAAAAAAAAAAACAAAACACAAAAACCATGACTAAGAAGCAACCTCAGGAGAAAAGAATTTATTGGCAGTCCATCATCCAGGGAGGTCAAGGCAGGGACTCAAGGCAGGAACCTGGAATGGGAACTGAAGCAGAAGCATGGAGGGATGCTGCTTACTGGACTCCTCTTCATGGCTGTCTCAGCCTGCTTTCTTTTTTGCTTGTTTGTTTTGTTTTTGTCTTAGTGTTTTTATTTATGTGCATTGGTGTTTTGCCTGCACATATGTCTGCATGAGGGAGTCAGGAACCCTGGAACTGGAGTTACAGTTATGAGCTGTCATATAGGTGCTGGGAATCGAACCCGGGTCCTCTGGAAGAACAGCTAGTGCTCTTAACCACTGAGCCATCTCTCCAGCCCTCAGCCTGCTTTTTTATATCATCTAGGACCACCAGGGGTGGCCCTGGCTAGCCCACAGGTCATCATGGTGGGGACATTTTCTCAACTGAGGTTCCATCTTCCAAAATGACGTAGCTTGTGTCAAGTTGACATAAAACGAGCCAGTAGTTACAGTAACTTTTCTCATGGCAGTGTGGTCGCTGGCAACACTGAGGGTCTCAGGACCTCAGCAATCACCACAAATCCTTTCTCTTTCCATCTGCCATTACAATTTTGTTTTGTTTTCATAAGAGCTATAGCCTCATCCTTGACTTTAATTTTCTTTCTTTTCTGGTTTTTTTTTTTTTTCTTAGACAAGCTCTTACTCTGTATCCTAGGCTGACCTGTATCCCAGGCTAGCCTACATTTCAGTCTGTAGCCCAGGATGGCCATGATCCCATAATCTTCCTGTCTCAGTTTTCAGAGTGCTAGGATTCCATGCATGAGACACTATGCTGGGTAGAATATATTCACTAGTAGAATAGGGAAGACCATAACTTTAGAATCAGACCATTCTAAAACTCAAATCTTCAGTTACTCCCATTGTGTGCCCTCTCCAGTTCCTCATGATATCAAACAATATAGGGTAACTAGAGTGTCCCCTTGATAAGATTATTGTAAATGAAATGAGATAATTGTACTTAAAATAGACTAGTAAGTTCTTAATAATTATTAGCTATGATTATTAAATATTTTATCAGAAAGGTTTTCTATTTTGCCAGAATCTAATTTTATTATAAGTACTGAAAAAGTATATTGGTTTTGATTGTTGGTTTTTTTTTAGACAGGGACCTAGGCCAAAATGACCTCAAATTTATTATGCAGCTGAAGGTGGCCTTGAGCTCCTGATTCTCCTGCCTTTACCACCTCCCAAGTACTGGGATTAGATGCATGCACCATCAAGTCTAGCTAAAATAACAATAGTTTAAATTACATTGTGAGAGTTTGTTGTGAGGGCAATAGTGTTTTGTTGCACAAATCAATTGGCTATGGGAACCAGTGTGGGTAGGGAACCAGAGACCTTGGCAGTGACCCCTGACTAAAGCTCTGGGACCAAACCAACGTCAGGATTTTCTGTACAACCTCTTTTTTATGACTTTTTATCTATGTGTTTATCTGTTTGAGGGTATGCAGGTGATCACAGAGGCCAGAAGAGAGCGTCAAATGCCCTGAAGCTGGAGTTCCACATAGTTGTGAGCCAACGAAATGGGTGCCGGAACCAAACTTGGGTCCTCCAAAAGAACAGTTAAATACTCGTAACCACTGAGTCATCCCTTCAGCTCCTGTACAGCCTCTTTGTCTAATTTCCTTTATTTTTTTCATACCAAGCTACTGAAAGAGAGATATATGAAGTTGGCCGTTTGACATCCCCAATCTAGAACCGTCTCCATACCACTCCTCTCTCTCTCCAGCAAAGACTCTGACCTTTAATAAATATTGGAAATGGCAGTTGTCTAGGGCAAATACATGAGAGTTAGAATCAGAATGCTTGCTACAGATTATTTCTTTTTTTTGTTGTTTTTCTTTCTTTCTAAGATTTCTTTATTTTATGTGTATGAATGTTTTGCCCTCATGTATGTATACATATCATGTGTATCAGAAGGTTATCCCCTAGAACTGGAGTTACAAGGTTGTGAGCTATCACGTGAGTGCTGGAAATGAAACCCTGGTGCTCCTTAATCGCTGAGCCACCTCTCCAGCCCCAAGGATTATTTCTGAGTGGAACAGGATGTCTTTATTGGAGCTTCAAGATGCAGACCAAGTGAATTCACTCTGCTGTGCAACAAAACAACCTAGAATATTATAAAGCAAAGAAAGGAACAGAGAAACATCCCAACATTTAGAATAAACATGTATTTTCTAAACTTGGCATTCTCTCTCTCTCTCTCTCTCTCTCTCTCTCTCTCTCTCTCTCTCTCTCCCTCTCCTTCCCTCCTCCTCCCTCCTCCTCTCCTCTTTTGCAACAAACCCTTTCAACTTGTTTGCTTACGGAAGGAAAAGCCCACTTCACAGTTCCATGAAAGGAATAAACAATTTGTCTCTAGGATAAATTTAAAGCCTTAAAAGTGAATGATCCCTCTGTATCAAGTAATCCCTAATAATACAGTCAAACAGTGAACTACTCAAATGTGTTTTCAGTTTTTGTTGTTTTGGTTTTTTTTTTTTTTTTAATGAACATGATGTAGCTCTGGTGCCCTGGGACTCCCAATCCTTATACCGCCATACCCTGTTGCATGCTGAGTTACTACTATATCCAACTGTCCAGTTGTGTTTATGTGTCTTCCATCTGTGCATAAAGCAGACCACCAATAAAAATGTCAGAACTTTAGTTCCTTGCTATACTCAAAAACTCCCATTTTGATTTATGTGTAACAGCTCAGTGTGGGGGACTATAATCCAGGATGAAGCATCAATGCACAATGGCATAAGGGAGTGAATGGCTTTAGCTGAATGATAGAAGGATGATGTGAAGTGTACTCTCACATCCACACAAGGCTGATTGACATCAGTTTAAACAAACAAGCAAAACAAAACAAAACAAAACAAAAAAAAAAAGGCTGGGCATGGTGACACACTCCTGTAATCCCAGCACTCAGGAAACAGAGACAAACTCTCTGTGAGTTTGAGGTCAGCCTAGTCTACCTAGTGAATTCCAGAGCAGATAGAGCTACATAGGAAGACACAGTGCCCTCCCCCCAATGAATCAATGTCAAATCAAACCAGGATATGGCCCAATTACATTTATAGAAGAAGAAAACAAATATAGAAACAGCAGCACCTCCCCTCATGCCTCAGACACATGGGCTATCATTAGGGAGCATAGGGGTTGTACAAATGTATAACATTAAACAATTTAAAAATACAGACAAGGTTTCTTGGGTATGGTCCCAAAGACTTTCCAGCTTTTTTTTTTAGGATAACTTAGGAAGACATTGAATAAATTAGAAGTACTTTCTTAAACATAGCTAGCAGGTTCTTACAGCCTCAAAGTAAAAAAATGCAATGTTTCTTGACTATTATACAATCTCATAGGACAGAATTCCAAAGAACATCAGGTTTCCCAGGTCTAAATGCTCTGTCATACCTCTCGATTTATCTCCCTCTCCCCAAATTAAATTACAGGTTTTCTTTTCAAGTCAAGTGTTATGCTCTGGCAAAGTACCTTCAGGACACATAGGCTTAATCATCCATATATTCCACAAGTCAAAACTCCATTTCCTAGCTTAAAAATCAGCTTAGTCTCTCTATTCAGGACTCCCTATCCCCATCACTATTCAGGACCCCTATCTCCATCATACTCACAAGGACTGTGTAAAATACTAGAGGAAAGAGTCCTCTCCAAGGGGCAAAAAGACTTTAGAAATTCAAACTTGACCTTTTGAAGACAGCTATAAGAGTTTCCCACTCAGACATTTACTATTCTTATTATTTGCTAAATGTGATGGTTAAATAAAATTAAATGTAAATAATAGGCAGTAATTAAATAACATATTTTAAATAAATAAAGTTATGTCGTCTGGGGCTTTCAGAGAATAGAGAAAGATGGGTTTTTCTGGTAAGTTCACATTCCTTTCTGTACCAGTTTCAACAAGGGACAACACTGCCCTCTAAAGGGCCTGTGGTGTTCCATCCCCTAGTTCACAGGGAACAGAGTAGTTGACTTTACATACATACAGCATAGACTTTCCTTAGCTTCTGGGCCAGTCTATCCTGGGCTTTCTGTGAGTGATTCTGAAGACCACAAAGCCCCTGGAGAGGCTTTGAACAAGGGTGAAGAGAGTCAGATTACCTTTTTTGTTGTTTTGTTTTGGTTTGGTTTTTTGAGGTCAGGGTCTTGTAACCCTGGGTGGCCTTGGGTTTACTGTGTAGCCAAGGATGGAGGACCCCAAACTCCTGGTCCCATCTCCATCTGTAAGTGCTAAACTTGCAGGTATATAACACCACACCTGGCTGGAAATGCATATTTCTTGCTATAATTTTTAAACATTATAGGGCATAAGAATGAGGCAGTGATGGGCCTCATATCTACCGTTTCTGATTTTATAAATCTGAAACATTTATGTTGAAGCCCAAGAGTTTACCTTTCCAGCAAGCCCCCAGGAGACAGTCAGGAGGCAGGCCGGAAACCACGTTTCAGGAGCTAGACACTTCTTGTCATTCTTGCTTCAATGTTTCACAACAGGGTGAGCTCTTATCACCGTCTGTGTTTCACCAAACAAAAAGCCACGTCTCAGTAAGATAAGGCGGCTAAGTCACACTATAGTAACAAAAGCTGTACTAGACCCAGGCCTGTTTAACTCAAAGGCCATTGCTCTCCGCTCTTTGCTACCATGTCAGTCTTTGCAATTGTTAGGACTTCATTTTTCCCACTCAGCTTCTTTATGGAAGCAGAGGGGGTGGGCTTGAACTCAAGTGACTGTTGGGGTGGCTCCCCCTATCGGGGTACCTGCCGGTGTGGATCTGAAGCCACTCTGGAAAAGTCTATTCAACAGTTAGGCTGGGTCTGTGAATGGATAAACTGACAGGTGCCGGAAGAAGGGCCAAGTCAGCTCCGAGACCCAGTCTGCATCTACAGTCCCTACAAAAACAAGACGAGTCTTCCTTGTTCTGGATTCTGGAGTTCTGTGTATCAGGAACTGTAGAAGCAAAGTTGTAAAGCAAAAATCTCCCAGCCAACCTTTTGAGATTCTCGGCGATTCTAGTAAGAACTCACAGAGGTCCCAGAGGAGGACACCTCTCCAGACCTCAGCTCAAACCATCGAGGTATCCTTTCTCCATAACTCTAGAAAGGGAGAGTCTATCCAGTTGTGTGCAGCCAAAAAAAAAAAAAAAAAAAAGGATTTCCCCCTCCCCCCAAACGAGTGGTTAGGGTCACATACTCCATTGGGATTACACAAGTGAAGAAGTTCCTCACACACAACAAGTTGAGGACCAACACCCTACAAGAACAGTTCAGTCATCCTTGGCACTCCACCTACGTGGCATTTCCCTGTGGATGCTACAGATCTAGAACATCCCATTCAGGTAACTGATGTTCTTAGAAAAACAACGCTGTGTCCTGATCAGCAGAGACCTTGAGGTTGTGGCCACGGCCAGCCTTGGTGCAGAGCTGGACCCGGGACTCCAGCTGCTCACTAAGTTCATCCAGGGCGCCAGTGCAGGACTCCAGGCTCTCAGACAGTTTCTGAATCTTGGCCTTCAGCACCGCCTGGCTGACTTTGGTGGCCCCCTCCGCCCGCCTGGGGATAAGAAAGCCACGTGAGCCGAAAAAGACGATGAAGTACACAGAGTTGTAAAGGGCCATGGAGGCGTCCCTCCCGCTCTGCAACAGCTGGCGGTCCCCACGGCCCTGCCACTGACAGAAGAACTCCAGGCAGCTCAGGAGCTCGCGCATCTGGTCCTGACAGGTGGCTGCGATCTCCTGCACCCTCCGCACCTCCCGGGAATTGCAGAAGATCAGAGAGAGGTCAGACGTGATGGTGACTGCCCCTCCGGCGGTGGCTACTCCTAGGCCCACGGCCGACGCCACGAGCGAGGCCCCCAGGGTGACCGGGCTGAGTGACAGCCCCACGATTGCAGCCACCGCGCCCGCAGCGCTCAGAGAACTGCCAGCCACATTGGCCACCAGGGAGCGCCTGCGTAGACGTTCGAGCCGCCGGGCCACTTCGCGCAGGCGCAGTACTTGGCCGTGCAGCCGGCTGCGGCGGTCCAGCAGCAGCCCTTGGAAGCGGCGCAGCGCATCCATGCCTTGCGGCTCCCAGGCCGCCAGCCTCTCCATGCCCTGGGGGGACACAGACACGAAGTTAGCCCGAGTCTCCTCGCCCACTGTTGCCCCAGCCTAAAGCTGGCTGGTGCACAAGAGTCTTCAAAGACTAAATAGACCTTGGGCTGGAGGTGTATTTTAACGGTAGATCACTTGCCTAGTTCAACACCTACATTTAATCTCTAACACCGCATAAATAAATAAATAATAAATAACTATCCGTTACTCCCATTCAGGGCGGGAGGATGGTGCGGTAGGTTACCGCTGAGTCATGTGTCAAATTTGCAAAGGCTGGCTCTGGAGTCTGGGACAAGCCATAAATAAATCACATCTAGTTTTCAGAACCCGTTAACTGCGCATGCAAATAAAGATCATGCTGTCTTCAGCTTCTCTCCCAGGGAACAGAATTTATGGACTTCATCCCCCGGTTAAATAGAATTTAAGCGTGAAAGTGGAGCCTATTAGAAGGCTACTCCAATGCGGAGACTTTGCTCTGTCTTCAAGACGACCCTTGGGCTGAGGGTGTAGTTCAGTACAGCAATGGCATGTGCCTGGCATGTACAAAGCAATGGGTATGACACTCCCATCCTATCCCCCCACTCCTGGCAAACAAGAACCAAAAGGGAAAGAAAGGAAGAAAGAAAACACTTTACAAGTGGCAAACAGGGTGTGTAACAAAAGCTTTTCACTATGTGGAGGGAGACCTGCATCCTAGGGACTTGAGATACAACAGTTTCTTGTATTCTCTCTCTCTCTCTCTCTCTCTCTCTCTCTCTCTTTCTCTCCCCCCTCTCTCCCTTCATCTAATCCCAGCACTTGGGAACCATTGAGAGTTCAAGGACAACTGGTTCTAAATATTGAGTTCTAGCCTATCCAAGGCTACATAACAAGAGCCAGTCTCAAGGCAAAGAAAAAAAAGAAAAGAAAAAGAAAGAGAGAGAAAGGGGTAGAGGAGAAGATAGAAACTCACTGAAGGCTTCCCGGGATCAAACTGGGTCCTTCCCTACCTCCTGTCACCCCCTCCCTCCATATTCACAACCAAAACCTCAGAAGATATGTCAGCTATCAAACTAGAGAAACCATTTTTTTTTTAGCAACGTTGGGCTGAGCTACATAGTGACATTCAGGGGTAGCTCAGGTCACACGAAAAAAAACTTGTCTCAAAAAGAGGGAGTGTAAAAGGGTTGGGCAAAGGAGTGTGGGAGAAAGAGAGAGAGAAGAAACAAAAACACATCATGCTTCAAAATGCCAAAACATCCCCAACACTGTGTTAATTTAAATAAATACATGCCTAATTTTTCTAAGTTAGCTGTTTTTCTGAAGCAACTCTCTCTTACCAGACTTTACATTTTTAATTAGTTCTAAGATATAATTTGCTATTTATTCTAACTTAGGATCCTAAGGTCCTCAGACATCTTGATCTTTGGTGAGAACTTAATTAAAAATAAATAACATCTAGTTAATACTATGTCTCTTCATTACAAAAAGTGTCATAAAAAACAAAAACCAAACAAACAAAAAAAGAGACTAGCCAATGGAATAAAATAAATAGCCAAGTCCAGTGGGATTGGGAGGGGAGGCCAGATCCTTGGGAGGCAGAGGCCAGATCCTTGAGAGGCCAACCTGGTCTAAATATTGAGTTCTGGGCCATCCAAGGCTTCATAGCACGTGCCTGTCTCAAGGCAAAAAAAGGAGGGGGGCATGGGGAACAAAACTCCCTGAAGGCATCCTTGGGTCAAGTTGAATTGAAGTAAGTAAAAGGTGACTGATGGAGAAAGTCGAACACACCAGGGTAAAAGTTCATCTGTCCTGGTTGCCAGTGACCCCATTTCCATACCCTACACTTCCATTCAGAACATCTTAACAGTGCCAAACTAGTCGTAGAAAGAACATATCAAAACTGAAATATCAGGATGGAAGTTATTAAATATTCTGATCTCTCTCCATTTGTTGCTGTTGGTTTGTTGTTTTTAAAGGCAGAATCATAGAGTCCATGCTGGCTGCACACCTCTGATCTTCCAGTTTTTTACCTCTGGCATGCTAGGACCCAGGGTTGCATGGCATGCACAGCCAGAATTCATCTGCATCTGTTCAGATGGCCGATTTCAGAGACAGGCTGCAAAATCCAGCTGATGTTTCCCAGGGCCCTGAGAAGAGCATTTGGTCTCCTGACTCAGGGGTCCTAATGTTCCTAGTTGGCCTCCCTGACCCATCTGACCAGTAAGAAGTTTTCAGGTCAAAACCCAAAAAACAAATGAGCAAAAGTCGCTCGTGACCCAAGAGTTGACCCCCATGTCACCAATCCCATTTCAGACCCATACCCTTGGACTCTCCACTTACCCTTCACTCTGGCCTCCGGGAAGAAAAGTGGGTGGCCGTTTCTGGATGAGCATGCTTTATAGTTCCCAGGAGCCAATGACCACTGTGGGAAAGCCTTGTCTCATTCTGAGAAATTGCCGCTTCCTGCCCTGACCCCTGCTGCCTTCAGCCAGGATATGACATGTTGGAAAATGAGCCGCTGGCAAAGCACATCCCGTATTTAGGAAATGAACATTGTGTGTTCGCTTTCCCCTCCAAACGCAGGAAGAGAACCACTGACTCTTCCCCAACTTGAAACATGTTCTGTCATCTCCCAGTGGGGATGCCTTTCCTCTCCCGAGAATAGCCACTGACGCCATCGGGAGGCTGCCCTAGGCTGCCCAATTATAGTGTTTCTTTGACAAGACTCCACCAGAGAATCATATTTTTCAAAAGAACTAGGAGGGAACTAGAAAACTCAATTACAATTGATAGAGTCACTCAAGGTCCATTTCAAAGAGCATTGTGGATCTGTAAGTAGCTGAAACATGTGATCCATTGGGTGGGGGCACAGTCTGCCGCACCAAGGAGCGCCTAAGAATGCAAGGCCACACCCACAGGAAGTGCTGCGTGCAGTTTTGGGCATCTCCAGCTGTGGAGAAGACACAGGAGGTCTCAGAAAGGGCATACACTGAAAGCCAAGTGCGTCAGAAAAATCACTGGGGTCAAGCTGCACACCAAGCTAATTATACACTTTCCATGCAGTCGAGAGATGATGGCTTCCGGGGTTTTCATCCGAAGCATGGGCTATAGCTAGCTCACATGATGATTTAATGAGAGGATTCTATCTACAGGTTCCTCTTGGGGCCTAATGGGCACTTATCTCTTATCGATAATACAGGCAGATAAATGAGTGCGTCCTCTGTGCCCTCACCCAGACCAGATTGTGAAGATACACCATGGCTATCTCTGGAAAGGTGGGTGGAGCAGCTTAGTCTGGGAACTAGTCATAAGGCGGGGCCCCCAAAACAGGGTCCTTTGTCTGACACTGTCCATTTTAGATTAGAAAAGCCAAACTGGTTTTCACTTAGTGACTCATGTCTCTGGCTGGAGGTGTAGTAGATTAGCAAGCAGGAGGCCCTGGATTTTACCACCTGCGCCCCATAAATTCATAATGGAGACCCACACCTGTAATTCCAGCACCAGGAGGTAAAAGCTTGACAATTAGATATTCAGGGTCATCCTCAGATATATAACTAGTTGGAATCCAGCCTGGGCTATGTGAGACGGTACTACCAAAAAACCCCAAACCTCTCTGGTTCATCTGGAGTCTTTTATTTTGTTTTTGTGAAATGGGGTCTCACTATGGAGCCCTGGCTGGTCTAGACGTCATTAAGTAAAATAGGCTGGCATTGAACTTGTATTGATTCTCATGCCTCTGCCTTATTCAGAAAATATCAACATCTCTATCATTACAAAACACAATTAAGCCCCTTGATTTCGTATGGTAACAGGTCTTTATCATGCCACTTGCTGTTATACTCTTCTGCTCTTGTTTGATCAGTTTAAATTTAGTCCATGTCCACCATTTTAGTTATAGCTCCTAACAGAAGAAACATAACTTCAGGCAAGGTGGCTCCAGTGTCTACTTGTACTTGCATGGTGGCGCAAGCTTGTAATCCCAGCACCAGGAAAGCTGAAACATCACAGTTGCTAAAAGTTCAAGGTCAGCCCAGGCTGTAGAATGAAACTCAGAAACACACGGATCTGAGTCCAATACTCAGAATTTACATTTTAAAAGGCGAAGGGTGATGCCACTGCTTGGGCAGCCTAACCTGCTTCATTAGCTCTGTCTACTCCACCAACAAAAAGGTAGCCAGCAAATGAGGAACTCCAACCTGTTCTCTTGCCTCCACATGCATATGCACGCACACACACATTTTGCTCATACAGATAAATTGATCCTGGTTATTTTTTTGTCCATTTGACACTAGACAAGATCATCTAGGAAGAGGGAACTCAGTCTATGGTGCATTTTCTTGTGCAGTGATTGATGTAGGAGAGCTCAGCTCACTGTAGGTGAGCATGTTCCTGTGCAGGCACCTGGTCCTACAGTGTATACAAAGGAAATTGGCTGGCAGGCAGGGAGGGAAAGGGTAAACCTCATTCTTCTGTGGCCATTGCATCAGTTCCTGCCCCGAGTTCCCGCCTGACATTCCTAAACAGTGGAGTAAAAGAGGAAAACCCTTTTCTCCTTCAACCGCTTTTGGTCATGTGTTTCATCACAGCAATAGAAACCCTAAGATACTCATACACACACGAGCACACACACCAAATAGATGCTAGAACACATCTGCAGCTGTGCACTCAGGAGGCAAAGACAGAAGAATATCAAATTTGAGACCACTCTGGTTTCATAGTAAGATCTGGGTGGTGTGGGGAGAGGGGGAGGAGGAGGAAGATGAGGAGGAGGTGTCACTATTTTCATAACAATGTTAGTGAGAAATTGACATGAAATATCTCTTTGGAATATTCTACCTGGTAGATAACAGAGTACTTATTCTTAAGGTTTAAAAATTTTTTGGAGTGTGTGTGTATTTGTGTCTGTTTATATAGGTACATGCATATGAGTACAGCACCCTTGGAATCCAGAAGAGGCTGTCAGATCCCCTTGGAACTGGAGTTATAGGCTGTTGCTGTCTAGTGTGGATGCTGTTAACCAAACCCAGGTTCTTACAAGACTCACTCTTGTAATCAGTAATTTCTCCCCAGCCCCTGAAAACTGTTGTGATGTTTTTGTTTTATTGTTTTTTTCTGAGACAGAGACTCACTATGTAATCCTGCCTGGCCTCAAACAGAGATCTATCTGCCTCTCCCTCCACTGGGATGAAAGATGTAAGGGCACAATGCCCAACTTTTTCTTTTTTCTTTTCTTTCTTTTTTTTTTTGAGTTCAGTTTCGAGCAACTCAGGCCAGCCTCAAACTTACTGTGTAGCAGAGGATAGCCTTGAAATTCTGATCCTCCTGCCTCCACCTTCTAAGTGCTTAGATTGTATACATGTGTCATCACACCACCTTCTGCACAAAACTTTAAGGATTTCATGGGATCTCAACTATTACTGTCATAAATGGATGGAATCTTACCGGTTCTAAAACACCCAGAGAACTCTGAGATATAGCCATTTTCATTTTTTCCAGATGGGCCTCTGATCTTTATTACTGTGCACACACATCCTTAAATACTAGTCTGTGTTCTTTTTTTTTTTTTTTCCACTTAACGTTCCTGCTGGTACGTAACTCTCTATGCTAACAGTTCTCACCTCTGTCATTTTTAATAGCTATATAATAATCCCATTGTTTGCTCAGGCACTTCCCTGTTAGACACTTGAACTGCTTCCAGTTTTTCACTGTTATAACTACAGTTGCCAGGACATCTGGGTATATTTTCCACTCCGAATTTTTTTTCTTCTAGGGGAGTATTCACAAAGAGGAAAGCAGTGAGAACGTGGATGTCTGTCACATGATACTATATTTCTGTTCAAAAGAGCCAGTCACTGTGTGATCTGCCTTGTAAGCCAGATGCTTTGACACAACTCTGAGTTTTCTTTTGTTGATGTTTGATTTGGTTTATTTCAACTCCACTAATGTGGATAGAGCACCTCCTATAGGCCAGACATAATTCTAGATTCTGGGCTTGAATAAATGTTGAGTAAAATATAGTTCCTGCCTTTGAAAGAGAAAGACAGAAAACAGATATTCCAATTTGTCATGTGAAGTACCAGAGATGTACACAGGCGCAACTACAAAGCAAATAAAACAACAACAGCAACAAATCCAACAGAGAAAACACATACCTAGAAAGTGCTAGAGTGTCTAGAAGCACTGGTGCTGAGCTGAGGCTGGACGAAAGGAAGAGGTGATGGGAGAGAAGAGCAGCTCCTGGAGGAAAAACAAAAGGCACAGAGCAGAGTCCAGGTCATTACAGGCAGTTATAGCCTGCTGAGAGGGAATAGATGCGGAGCTGGCAATGCTAAGGGAATAGGGTTGATGGTCTCAACAGGAGCCAAGTTGTGATGACTGACAAGTGCCTTATGGGGTGAAAGGCCCTGAGTTGGCTTTGACATCTTTGTCAACTGTGTGGAAGGTAGCTTTTTAAATTACCCACATAACTAAAAGCCAGGAGGTCAGCTAGAAACATATTGAATAGTGAAGCAGCTGGGAGAGATTATCATGGATTGGATAGTGTTGATAAAATGGGGCAGAAGGGATAAAGGGCTTGTCATGCTTTAGGTCAGGAATGGTGGCATATACTTGTCATCCCAGTACTTGAGAGGTGGAGGTGGAGATGGATCAGGAGCTCAAAATCTACCTCAACACACACACACACACACACACACACACACACACACACACACACACACACACACACAGAAAGTGTAACTCTGTCAGTAGAGTACTGGCCAGGCATGCATGAAGCCCTAAATTCTACACTGGCCATGATGCATACCTTGATCTTAGCAATGGGAAGGTGGTGGAAGGAGGATCAGAAGTTCAAGGTCATCTCTGGTTACATACGACTTCACAACCAGCTTGGATACATGAGAACCTGTCCCTCTTGTCCATTTTTTTATTTTTCAGTTAATCACACTTAGATCATATTTAAATCTTGTGTTCAGATATATCACCCATCTACTTACACTGTATTGATCAATAAAGCCATGTGGCCAATAAAACATAAAAGAGACAAGAAGTTATCCCCTCTGCCAAGTGCCTGCCTGATACACAACTTCAAGATGAGCACAACACCACACACCACCATCTTGTGTGTACTCTTCCTGCTCAGGCATTTCTTTAGAACCTCAGCCTTCATCTGGCACAGCAAGAATCTCACTCTCACTAATGAAAGGGAAATATTGTTGGTGTCTAAGGGACTAGTCAAGAATGGAAAAGCAGACCGGTGTGGTGGCACATTCCTTTATTCCCAGCACCTGGGTGGCAGAGGTAGGAGGATCTCTGTGAGTTCAAGGCCAGCCTGGTCTACATAGCAAGTTCCAGGACATCCAGGGATGCTACACACAAAGATCCTGTCTCAGAAAACCACAAAGAAAGAAAGAACACACCAGAGTCATGAAGGATCCAGGAGCTGGAGGGCAGCCTGCAGCCTGTTTGGGTTCCCCTGACCAGCTGTTGTCTATCTTGCCCTAAAATCAGCAAAGAATCCAGGTTCTGGGAATGACCGCTGTGTCTACTGTCCATATGATGGCTGTGCTGGACACGGTGAGAAAGAAGATCACAGTGAAGGTCATATATTAGAGAAAGGCAAATGGACAACCACAGAAAATATTCAGTGCTATTTAACTCACATGGATCTTATCCAATTCTTCTCCAAAATTATACCATTTTATTACTTTTTATATAAAAATGCTTTGTGTACATTTTTATCTGATATTGGTTTGTTGTGATTATTAATCTGTTTATGTTTATTTATATTGTTTTATTTTGTTGTTTTGAGGTTTTGCTTAGTTATATCATGGTTTTATTTTCCCTTTTCTTTTTAAAGATTGGTGTTTTTTTATTTTATTTTAAAATGTGTGTATATGTATAGGTATGTGCATGTGAGTGCAAGTTCCTGTGGAGTCCAAAAGAGGATTAGACTTCAATTGGATTTGACTCCCTGGAGCTGAAGTTACAGACCATTGTCAGTCACCTGATATGGGGACTGGGAACCAGACTTGAGTCCTCTTCAAGAATAGTCCGTGCTTTTAACAGTAAGCCATCTCTCCAGCCCCTGGTTTTGGTTTTGGTTTGTTTCCGTTTTGAGACAGGGTCTCATATAACTCAGATTGGCCTTGAACTCAGAATACAGTCAACAAAGACCTCAAATACCTCATTTAATACAGTGCTGATGATCAAATCATGGACCCTTTACAGGATATGCAAGCAATCTACCAACTGAGCTACATTCCTAGCCCTTATTTTGGTTTTTGAAAACAGAGTTTTGCTATGCAGCCCTAGCTGTACTCAAAGCAGAGAAATCATCCCACCTCAGCCTTCTGAGTATTGGGAGTATAGGCCAACACCACTACATCTGTGCAATTTGTCTATTTTAGATTCCATGATGCATTTTGAAAATTTCTGCTCCAGAGCCAGGGTTGGTAATTCCCTGTAATTCCCACTCTCGGTAGGCTTTAACAGCAGAATAACTAGAAGTCGAAGCCAAGCATAAGCTATAGGAATTTGTCTCAAAAAAGCAAAAGAAAGTAAATGAAATATGCCAAGATTTGTAGTTTTAAAGCAAGAGTAAGTGTTTCAGTAAGGTGTTGTGTGGGTGTGTGGGGGTGTCTGTGCGTGGGTGTGCCCCCAAAGCAAATCAGTTGTCCCAGGCTCCCCAACATAATCAAAGGAAGTCAGTTCAAATTCACCTCCCTTCCTCGCCAGGTGTGAACACCTGCACAGAACACCTGGGATCCTGTCGAAGAAACACATGTTATCATTAGTAGACAAGTGAGCCCCATGGGCCAAGCTGCTACATACGGCGCTTACCACACCCTCTCCCCAGGGGCCAGAGAAACTGCAGCTGAGAGCACAGCCCTCCTCTGCCCATAAAGAGCCTCTTATCTCCTGAGACACTGGGAAGCAATTAATTTTGTCTCTTGGTTTCCCAGGCTTACATTATCTTGCAGGTTCTCAGACATACACAGTAGTCATTGCACCTTTATATAACATCTGCTTGGCTTGTTTCTACAGAGTGAGGCATAATAAATCGCAAACTCACCCTTGATGTATAGATGCTTTAAATAGTTTCATTTATTGCATGTCTCCTAGCGGGGAGATAACAATGGATACTGGTTTTCTACTGTAACTTTGCTAAACCCATTGTCTTTTAGACATGGTCTTACTATGTAACCTTTTTTCTTTTTTTCTGTTTTGTTTGTTTTTTGGGACGGGATTTCTCTACGTAGCCCCGGCTATCCAGGAACTCACAGAGGTCTGTCTCCTGAGCACCGGGATTAAAGGCGTGTGCCATCATGGCCTGCCTTAACCCTAGTTTCAATACAAGAATAAATTTGCTTTGCTTATGTGAATGTATTGAGGGTTACTTTGGTTGATTTGAGGTTTTTATATTTTATTTCTTGAAACAAGGTCTCTGGTAACCCAGACTGGCCCCAGGCTATTTCAAACTCACTAGAAGATGACCTTAAATTCCTGTTCCTGCTCCTCTGCCTCCCAAGAGCTAACACGACAGGCACAGGTCATCTCTGTAAAGTGCTACGGTGGAGCCCAGGACCATGTGGCTGCCAAGCAAGCTCTCTACTGATCAATCAGCATCTACAGACATGATTAGTTTGTCTGAAAAACAGAAAGAGTCTACTGTAACCTGGGCTGGTCTGGAACTTTCTGTGTAGCCAAGGATGAGCCTAAACTCCTTCTGGTCCTCCTGTTTCCAATTCCCCACTGCTTGGAGCACAGCAGTATGCCATCATGCCTGGCTATTCTCTCTGTCTCTCTGTCTCTCTCTGTCTCTCTGTTTCTGTCTCTCCTCTCTGTCTCTCTCTGTCTCTCTGTCTCTCTGTCTCTCTGTCTCTCTCTCTCTCTCTCGTGTGTGTGTGTGTGTGTGTGTGTGTGTGTGTGTGTGTGTGTGTGTGAGTCCAGAGGTCAACCTCCAGTGTCACACCTCATCTACTTTGGTTTTGGTTTGCAATTTTTGTTGTTTGCTTTGTCTGGTTTGGTTTTGTGGTTGCATTTGTTTCTAGGCAGTATTGGTGCAGGCTCTTAATCCAGTACTTGGGAGGCAGAAGCCAGCCTGGCCTCCACTGTGAGTTCCAGGACTGCCAGGGCTACACAGTGAATCCTTGTCTTGAGGGGAAAAAATATTTTATTCATGTGAGTGCTTTGCTTGCATGTATGTGTCCCACATGTATGCCTGGTGGCTGTGGAGGCTGAAAGGGCCCTGGATCCCCTGCAACTGAAGTTATAGACAGTTCTAAGTCACCATGGGGGTTCTGGTGATCCAGCTGAACCCTCTTCAACAGTAGCAAGTGCTCTTAACCCCTGAGACAGACCTTGATTATTCTGTCTGACTTTTAAATAAGAAGTGTAATTTTATTTTCTCAATGAATTTCCAAAATACTTAAGATCAATATTTCCCCCCTTTGGTCCAAGAAATGAAAATGATACTGGAAGGATGTAAGAGAGAAAGAAAGGATGATAATTTATTCAGGAATGGGACCCTGAACTGGGCCAAAAGGCAGAACTAAGGAACATGGAGTGGTAGATGGAGGAGTACTTGGCTGTAGTCCTAAACAAGAGGTTATGAAGGGCCAGTGTATCCATGAGAAGGCATCAACAGAGAAAGTCCACCCATACCATGTTGAGAGATAGGACCTGAGTGACTCATAGGAGATTCAAATAGAGACCCTAGTAGATCTACCCATTAGAGGACACTCAGTATGAGACATGCCAGGAATTTGTCAAGATGATGGTGACTGCCCACCCTCTCACCTCAACATGTCCCAGCCTGGAGGAAGAGCAGGAGAGAACCCTAGACCATGAGGACCACTGTGGGCAGCTGCATCTAAGAATCCCTCATTAGAGCATTACAGCTGATAAGGATGGGTGAAAACGTAAATAGCCATGACAGGATGTGCAGAGATTTGAGTTTCTGCTGACTGGGGGAGGGGTGTCCTATAGCCCCAGGAGGCATAAGTGGCAGGGCTGTGGTTGGGGGTACCCCAAGTGGGAGGCCCTCAGAAGTTGGTACTGGAGGTAGAAAGGAGTAGAGAGGAGGTGTTCTTGGTGAAGGAAGCCTAAATCTGAATTATGATAATAACCAGAACTTGGAGCAAGGGACAGAGTGAAGCTGTAAACAGGTGTAAACAGTCGGCTTGGAATGGTGGGCTCCAGGCTGCCAGAAGTCATTCAGTTACTAACACAGTGTTCACCCTCTGAGTCCTTAAAAGCATAAGACACAGCAATAGGGCAGGTACAGACGAACTGCCCATTGATAGCCCCAGGTGCTGCATCTGAAGCGTCAAGAAGAGCAAAATGAATGGACACATAACATCTGGAGTTACCTGTGTCAGGGTCAGGCGTAATCTTAAGGGCGTGTAAGATGGCCCCAAAAGCACTAAAATTATCATAAAGCAGCTTCTCATCAGTTTCTGGGTCCAGGTTCCCAATGAAAATGTTGGCTCCTACACCCTGGTTTTTGCTGCAAGCTGATGCCTTCTTCATCTATATTGGCTTCCAATAGTATTTGATCATGTTCATAATCTTAATGGTATAGTGAGCATCTTCTTCACTCAAGAATCCAACAAAGCCATACATAGCCTGGGTAAAAGCCAGTGACTCAATTCTTTGCCATGAGATTATGGACCACTGGCTCTATCTGGAGAAAGAGTTCCCATGGCAATGGCTCACTAGCCTTCTCCTCTAGACCTCCCAGGTACACTGGGGCATCTTCATTACCTTTGGCAGTCATGTGAAAAGATTCCTGTTGACTCATCTGCAGCTCAGAACCTCTACCTTGCTTTTTGAGACAGGGTCACTCACAGGCCCAACACTCATCAATCTGGCTAGACTGGCAAGCCTCAGGGATCTGCCTTTGTCTGCATCCCAAGTGCTGGAGATTGCAAGGAGTGCCACCACACATGCGTTCTGAGTCTCCAGCTCTGCTTCTCAAACTTGCATAACAAGCACCTTACTAAGCAATCTATCTCCCCAGCCATCACATCAGTTGTGCTGTCTCTCTCTATGTCTGTCTGTCTGTCTCTGTTGTGGAATATTTGTTTAAGATGTATTACATTCTCTTATCCTGCAGAATATTTGCTTAATGATGCAAAAATGTGTTGCATTCCTTTATGTTTCATTAGTTTAACTCTGTGAAGCTAAGTTACTTTGCCTGCCTGAAACATCTGATTGTTCTAATAAAGCACTGAATGGCCATTAGCCAGGCAGGAGAGAAAAACAGGTCGGACTGGTGGGCAGAGGGAATAATTAGAAAAGCAAGAGGGAGGTGTAAGAAGAGGAGGAGAAGAGGACACCAGGGGCCAGCCACCCAGTCACACAACCAGCCCCGGGATAAGAAGAAAAGTACATAGAAGAGAAAAGAGTAAAAGCTCAGGGGCAAAAGGTAGATGAGATAATTTAAGAAAAGCTGGCTAGAAACAAGTCATGCTAAGACCAGGCACTCCTAAGTAAGGGTAAGCCTCTGTGTGTTTATTTGGGAGCTGAGAAAAAAACAACTACATGTCTCTATCTTTCCCTCCCTCTAACTATCCCCACTCTGTGTGTGTGTGTGTGTGTGTGTGTGTGTGTGTGTGTGTCCATGTAGAAGTCAGGGGACAACAACCTTGGTATCACCCTTGCTTTCCACTTTGTCTAAGGCAGAGTCTTTTGTTATATACGGCTGCACACTTCAGGCCAGCTGGCCTACACACTTTTAGACCTCCTGTTTCTGGCTTCCATCCTTTAGAAGCTGGGGTTACAGATGCAGACCACTGTGAGAGGCTGTAAGTGGGTTCTGGGGATCTGAACTCAGGGCCTCACACTTGTATGGCAAATGCTTTTACCCATTGAGCCACATCCCAGGCTACTTTCTAATTAGTTTCTGTGGTTGACTTTCAAATATGCTTGTGAGTTAGGTGACCATAAGATGTTTGAATTAGAATGCCCTCCCAGGCTCATCTGTTTGAATATTTGATCCATAGTTGGTGAAACTGTTTGGGAAGGATTAGGAGGTGTGGCCTTCTTAGAAGAGGGTGTGTCACTAAGGGTGGGGCTTGAGCTTTCAAAAGCCTACACCAGCTCCAATTCTCTCTCTCTCTCTCTCTCTCTCTCTCTCTCTCTCTCTCTCTCTCTCTCTCTCTCTCGGTTGTACCTCAAGATGTGAGCTCTAATTGAATACCTGCTGCCATGTTCCCCATTATGATGATCATGAACTCACCCTCTGAAATTGTAAGCCCCAAATAAACACTTTCTTCCATAAGTTGTCTCATTGTAGTGTCTTACCAGAGTAATAGAAAAGGAACTAAGAGATCATGTAATCTACTTTTCCCCTTGACTTTCTTCTAGTTTTATCACTTTGTCTTTTAAGTTCACCCTAAAACTAAATGAAAAGTTAGTTAGAAATATGAGATTTCTTATATTCTCCCCATCTCCAGACACACAGGACCTTCCTCACCATCACTATTGCCTGCAGTGGAATACACATTGTGAAGCTGATGAACTCACACTGATCCAAGTCCATGACATCTGTGGGCTTGGGAAAGGGTTTACACTATCATACCTCGTGGTTTGCTGCCTGAAAAACCCTCTGTGCTTCACCTACTCAACCCCCCACCATGGCAAAAGCCCCAGCAACAGATGGCTTTTCTACTGTCTCCATGGATCCTTCCCTGGGAACTCTCGCAGTGGGAATCTTACTATGTAAGGTCTTCTGAGTTTCTTCTACTCATCAATACACATTCTTCACATCTTTTTATGACCTAATAAATCATCATCATCTTTTTTTCACTTTTTTGTTTTTGTTTTGTCTTTTTTAATGTTTAAATGGCAAATCACTGTGTAGCCCTGGCTACAAATGCTTCATATTCTCCTGTCTCTGCTCCTGAGTGCTTGCATTAAAAGCATGCGCCACTGCACTTGGCCTAAATGCTTTGGTTTCCAGCACTGAGTGATATTCTATTGTCTAGATGTGCCATTATTTTTTTACCCATCCATCTGCTGAGGGACTTCTTGGTTGCCTCCAAATTTGAATAGTTACAAACAAAGCTTCTATAACATCAGTACAAATATTTTTGTGAATGCAATTTTTAATTTGGAGTAAATACCAAGGCTCTTTATTGCTGGATCCTTCGGTGTTTTGTCTGCATGTATGCCTGTGTGAGAGTATCAGATCTTAAAGTTACAGACAGTTGTTAGTTGAGATGTGGATGCTGGGAATTGAATCCAGATTCTCTTAGCTGAACTATCTCTATAGCCCCCTATTGCTGGATCTTATGGTAGGATCATGTTTGGGTTTGTGTTGTGTTTTTTTGTTTGTTTGTTTGTTTTGGGTATTTTTCTTGTGGTGGTTTTGAGAAAGAATCTCATGTAACTCAGGCTGGCCTACACTTTACTGTGTAATTGAGAATGGCATTGAACTGATCCTCCTGCCTCAATCTCCGAAGCACTGGGTTAAGGCACGTGCCACCATCCAGATTAGTATGTTCTGTTTCGTAAAGACCTGTCTTCCTAAATGGCTGCACCATTGTACTCCCATCAACATCGAGTGAAAGCCACTTTCACTGCCTCACCAGGAGTTAGTGTGTATTCTACACTTCCGCCATTGTCATAGGTCTATGTCATTGGGGAGTGTGTGTGTGTGTGTGATTTGGAATAAAACCCAGGGCCCCCAAACAAGATAGTCATGCCACTGATTTTTTTAAAAGATTTATTTTTAATTATGTACACACACACATATGGGGGAGGGTATATGCCCATGTGAGTGTAGGTGACCAAGTAGGCCAGAAGAGGGCGCTAGGTTTCCTGCAGCTGAAGCTAGAGGCATTTGTAAGCGACCCAACATGGACCCTGGGAATCGAAACCCAAGTTCTCTGTAAGAGCAGCAAGTGCTCTTAACAACTGAGTCATCTCTCCAGGACCCCTTTCCTGCTGAACAGGGTTTCATGTATCCCAGGCTAGCCTCATACTCATTAAGTAGCAGAAGGTAGCCTTGAACTTCATATCCTTCTGTTTCTAACTCTGATATCCTGGAACCACAAATATGTGCCATCACATCCTACTTATGCATTGCTGAGTATAAAAGCTAGGGCTTTGTGCATGCTAGGTCTAGCACTCTGCCAACTCAACTACATCCACAGCACTCCCTCCCTAACATGGTCTTCCTGCCACTTAAACATGTGGGTCAGTCCCCAGAGGAGAGGTTCCAAGACACCATCCATGATTTCCGCAGTACCTGGTCTTTCCTATACTGCCGTTCCTGGGAATCCTACTCTTTGGTCCTGTGCTACACTTCAGATTTCCATTTTGTGATGAACTTTCTACTTTTTTCCTCATATTAAAAAGATGACATTGTGCTAAGAACCAAAACAAACAGACAAACAGCAACAAAAATGAAGGTCAGGTTAAAAAAATAAAGAAAACGAAATAAAAGTTTTCCCTCTGCATTTTCCTTTTAGAGGCAATACTGAAGTTGACAGTCTCCTAAGAAAATAAGTTTCTGACTGTATAAATTAATCTCCTGTATCCCTCCCCATCTTTCTTGTTTCTAGAATGTTACCCAGACTGGCTTTTTAACTCCTGGGCTCAAATAATCCTCCTGCCTCATCTTCTGACTATAGGATGTAACCATAGCATGTAACACTAAAACCAGGGAGGGGATTAGAGAGATGGCTCAGCAGTTAAGAGTACTGTCCGCTCCTGCAAGAGACCTGGGTTCAAATCCCAACATACACACATACTGCTTCACAAACACTTGTGACTAGTCTCAGGAGATCTGCTGCCATGGTATACATGCAGGCAAAACACCATATACATAAAATAAAAATAAAAGATTACTATGTTTTTAAATAAATAAAAATGTGAGGTTTCTTTTCATATCTATTTTTGATTGTCAAGGTGGCATGCACATGCCAGGATTCGGGGGATCTCAGAAGACAGCCTGCAAGCTCATGAAGGTTGCTTCTCTCCTTTCCCCATTTGGTCCCAGAGATGGAGCTCAGGGTTTTAAGCCAAAGCACGTTTACCCAGTGGGTTCTCTCACCGATCTCATGAGTGATGTATTCCAAGTGTCATTGTTAGGCTTTCTTCACAAAATAACATATTACACATCGATATGTGATTTTTCTTTACAAAAAAATATATAGCATCGTACTGGGGTATGGCTTGGTGGCAGCATTCCTGGTCCGCATGTATTTAACCTGGGTTAAACACTAAACTCTGAGAAAAAAAGCCTAGGAGAAGAGGAAATATTCCAATGAGCAAAAAGTTCAGGGCCAACCTAAGCTACACAGTAAGATCCTGTCTTAAAAACAAAGAAATAAAAGTATATTCATTTAAACAATTTTTAACCATTTATTTTTATTAAAACAGTAGTCCAGGCTACCCTTGAACTCTCAACAATCTTCCTACCTCAGTCTCCCAAGAGCTGAGGATCTTCTCTTTTGGACATTCTTTCAAAGTGATACTTGTCTCTGTTGTTCCTAATAGGAACAAGATTATGATTTATTTGTCCAGGCCTTTATAGAGAAACAAACACCACATATTCAATTAGTTTATTATAAATAATAGTTGAGTGACTATCCTTTTGTGTGGATCCTCATGTTTTGCTTGTAGGCATGTATGTGCACCACATGCATGCTCGGTGCCCAAGCAAATCAGAAGAGAATGTTGGAGTCCAGCCAGCTAGGATTATATAGCAACACCTCGCCTCAAAATAAAACACACACAAAGAAATATCTAAATTTAAAATTTATTCACTTACTCAATAGAAATTCAACAATTTTCTCCCCAGGAGACCCAGAACTAATGTGGAAGAGGCAAACCACAACTAGAGCCAGCCATTCATATTTAAGCCATTAATCCAAAATCATGGATATTTTTAACCCCCGAATAAGTGTGTCTTTATAAGAGTTTCTGAATCTCATAGCTGTTCAGACAGTGTAATCCTTCAATCAGCTTTCTGTCAGGAAAGGAGAACAATTGCTAACTGTCTGGACTAATCTCACCAGAAAAGGTCCCAGTAATTTCTAAGTGTGTTGGATTAAGCACATGATTAAAAATAAAACCTAAAGAATATCCTGATGATAAGTTTTAGAGAGTGTTCATATAATAGACAACTTCTGTTTAGGACCCAGATGCCAAGATATTTGCCATCATAGTTATAACTTAAAGTTTAACTTTACACGTTTAGTATCTCAAAAGAGCTTCCAAAGGGACAGGGTAAAACTGTTCTCTTCAGCATTGTTTGTAAGAAGTAAAAAACAATCTGAATTCCTGTTGCTAGGAAAAGGGGCTGGGGGGGGCATCCAAAAAAGGAATGTTGTGTTGCTCACTGTTTGATGTGCATGTGTGTACATGTGTGTGTAGGTACACATGAGCCAGAGGAGGCCAGCAGAAGCATTATGTGTCCTGGTTTCATTTCTGTTGTGAGAAAATAAAAATACCCTGACAAAATGCAACTTAGAGGAGGAACCCCCCCCCATTTCAGTTTAGCTCACAGTTCCATGTTCTAGTCCATTGTATCAGGGGGTCAAGGTCCTAGGAATGTAAAATACCCAGTTATATCATATCTACATTGAGAGCAGAGAGAGCTACATATGTGACGCACATACCTACTGCTCAGCTAGTTTTCTGTAACCCTAACCCTAACCCTAACCCTAGGGCTCATAGTCCAGGATGGCACTCTGCACAATGGGGCTCGGTCTTCCCATATTATGTAAGGCAAGCAGGACAATCCCTTGCAAACATGCCCACCAAACAGCCTGATCTAGACACCTTTAATACAAGCACTCAAGAGGCAAAGGCAGGAAAATCTCTGTGAGTTCAAGGCTAGCCTAGTCTACAAAGTGAGTTCCAGTAGAGCCAAGGCAGTTACACAGAGAAACACTGTCTTGGGCCTTAGAGGGAGAAATCTCAATAACACAATGTCAATCCTGTTGAGAAAATGAAGCTTGAACACAAAGTTACTCTTTCCAAAAGCCCAGGGGATATTCTATACTGTGTCTGGGTTTTAATGGTTCTCTGATTAGAAGGGTATGGATAGTTACATATGTTACAGCTCTGAGTGGGGAGGTTCTGCAATGCAAGTGTTGCAGCTCTGAAGGAAAAGGTATCCTGGCAATCCAGTCAAGATATACCACAAAGTCACACCACACAACAACCTCACACAAGAGATTTATTGGGGATCAGATTAAACACCAAAACAGACCTATAACTCCAAAGGAAATTGAAGCTGTCGTTAAAAGCCTCCCAAGTTAAAAAAAAGCCCAGGTCCATAGGACTGTCTGCTCCCTGCCCAGGGAGGGGATGGGGAGTTGCGGAGAAGAAAAATGACAAGATGTAGTGGGAGGGGGAAGGGACCTTGAATAAGGAAATACAGGGATGGAAAAAAAAAATTCAGAGGGAAAGCTGAACACAAAGTAAATATATGTGTAGCAATCTTATTTGCATTATCACCCTTGATAAGTCATGCTTATGATTTTTATCTTCTTTATAGTTATTGTTAACTTTTCAGCATTTTAAATTCATTTTACTGGTTTTTTTGATAAATACAAAAAAAAAAAAAAAAAAAAAAAAAAAAAAAAAAAAAAAAAGCCCAGGTCCAGATGGTTTCAGTGCAGAATTCTACCGGACATTCAAAGAAGAACTAATACCAATACTCCTTAAACTGTTTCATAGAGTAGAAACTGAAGGAATATTGCCAAACTCTTTTTATGAGGCCACAATAACCCTAATACCCAAACCACTCAAAGATGCAACAAAGAGAATTACAGACCAATTTCCCTCATGAATATTGATGTAAAAATTCTCAACAAAATTTTGGCCAACATATAACAGCAACATATAAAAAATATCATCCACCACGATCAAGTAGGTTTCATCCCAGAAATGCAGGGATGGTTCAACATATGGAAAACTGTAAATGTCATTCATCATATAAGCAAACTGAAGAAGAAAAACCACATGATTATATCCTTAGATGCTGAAAAAGCCTTTGACAAAATCCAACACTCCTTTATGATAAAAGTCCTGGAGAGATCAAAATACAGGGAAAATATCTAAATATAATAAAGGCGGTTTACAAGAAGCCAACAGCTAACATCAAACTAAATGTAGAAATACTCAAAGCAATCCGACTAAAATCAGGAACTAGACAAGGATGTCCTCTCTCCCCTTATCTATCCAATATAGTTCTTGAAGACTTAGTTAAAGCAGTAAGAGAATGAAAAGAGATTAAAGGGATACAAATTGGAAAAGAAGAAGTAAAACTATCTCTATTTGCAGATAATATGATTGTATACATAAGTGACCCACAAAATTCTACCAGGGAACTTCTACAGCTGATAAACACCTTCAGCAATGTAGCAGGATACAAGATTAACTCAAAGAAATCAGTAGCCCTCCTATACACTAAAGATAGAAGGGCTGAAAAAGAAATAAGGGAAACATCACCCTTTATAATAGCTGCAAATAGCATTAAATACCTTGGAGTAACTATAACCAAAGAAGTAACAGATCTATTGATAAAAACTTAAAATCACTGAAGAAAGAAACTGAAGAAGATATCAGAAAATGGAAAGATCTCCCATGTTCCTGGATAGGTAAGATCAATATATTAAAAATGGCAATTCTACCAAAAGCAATCTACAGATTCAATGCACTTCCCATCAAAATCCCAAAACAATTTTTTACAGACCTTGAAAGAACAATACACAATTTCATTTGGAATAACAGGAAAGCCAGGATTGCCAAAACAATTTTGCTCAACAAAAGAACCTCAGGAGGCATCGCTATCCCTGACTTCAAGTTATACTATAGCGCTACAGTAATAAAAACAGCCTGGTACTGTGGTAAAATGTTTTTTATATAATGTAAATAAATAACTGTTTAGACTCATATAAGACACTATAAAAGTGAGTAAAAAATCAAAAGTAGCCAAATAAAAAGAGGGTAGAGTTATTTACTCTACATTAAACTCTCAAAAAAAAAAACCAAACATATAAAAAATATTGGCCAGCCATGGGCTGAGCCACATGACAAAAAAATTAATAAAAATAAGTTAATTTTAAAAAAGAGCTAATTAATAATAAACATAAGACATGGGCCAAACAGTGTTAAAATATATAAATATATAACTTATTTTTTTTGAGAGACAAAAGTCGTGGGCACACAGACTAAGTTTTAAACTGTCGGCGCCACACGCGCGCCAAGTCATAAACCTCTAGACCTAAAGCTGTTCTGTTGTTTGTAATTTTGCTATATAAAAATTAAAACCTTCCTTTTTAATTAGACAGAAAAGAGGAAATGTGGTAAAATGTTCTCTATACAATGTAAATAAATAACTGTTTAGACCCATACAAGACACCATAAAAGTGAGTAAAAAATCAAAAGTAGCCAAATAAAAAGAGGGTAGAGTTACTCACTCTACATCAAACCCCCCAAAAAAACAAACATATAAAAAATACTGGCCAGCCATGGGCTGAGCCACATGACAAAAAAATTAATAAAAATAAGTTAATTTAAAAAAAAAGAGCTAACTAATAATAAACATAAGACATGGACCAAACAGTGTTAAAATATATAAATATATAACTCATTTCTTTTGAGAGACAAAAGCCCCGGGCACACAGACCAAGTTCCAAACCGTCGGCGCCACACGCGCGCCAAGTCATAAACCTCCAGACCCAAACAGGCTAAAAAAAAAACTTACTACAACATGGTACTGGCATAAAAACAGACTTGTGGATCAATGGAATCTAATTGAGGATCCAGACATTATCCCAAAAACCTATGAACACCTGATCTTTGACAAAGAGGCCCAAAATATTCAATGGAAAAATGATAGTATCTTTAACAAATAGTGTTGGCATAGCTGGATGGAAGTGTGTAGAAAAATGCAAATAGATTCAAACCTGTCACCCTGCACAAAACTCAAATCCAAGTGGATCAAAGACCTCAACATAAACCTAGCCACACTGAACTTGATAGAGAAGAAAGTGAGAAATACCCTCCAACGTATTGGCACAGGTGACCACTTTCTAAATATAACACCAGTAGCACAGACACTAAGAGCAACAATCCATAAGTGGGACCTTCTGAAACTGAGAAGCTTCTGTAAGGCCAAGGACACAATCAATAAGACAAAAACAACAGCCTACAGAATGGGAAAAGATTTTCACCAATCCTACAAGTGACACAGGACAGACCTCTAAAATATATAGAGAACTCAAGAAACTAGAGCCCAAAGCCTTAAATAACCCAATTTTAAAAATGGAGTTAAGAATTAAAAAGGGAATTTCAGCAGAATAATTACAAATGGCTGAAAAGCACCTGAAAAAGTGCTCAACATCTTTAGCCATCAGAGAAATGCAAATCAAAACAACTTTGAGATACCACCTAACACCTGTCAGATTGGCTAAGTTTAAAAACACAAATGACAGCCTATGCTGGAGAGGTTGTGGAGCAAGGGGAACACTCCTCCATTGTTGGTGGGAGTGTAAGCTTCTTCAGTCACTCTGGAATGCAGTATGGCAGTTTCTCTGAAAACTGGGAATCAATCTCCCCAAGGACCCAGCAATGCCACTACTGGATGTATACCCTGAAGATGCACATTCGCACCCCAAAAGCATTAGCTCAATCATATTCATAGCAGCATTATTCATAATAGCAAGAACCTGGAAACAACCTAGATGTCCTTCAACTGAAAAATGGATTAACAAGCTGTGGTACATCTACACAATGGAGCACTACTCAGCAGTGAGAAAAAAATTATATCCTAAAATTTGCAGGCAAAAGGATGGGATTTGGAGAATATCCTCCTGAGCAAGGTATCACAAACCCAGAAAGATAAGCAGGAGATGTACTCACTCATTAGTGGACTCTGAACAAAAAGCAAAGCACACCCAACCTGCAAACCACAACCACTGAACAGCTTGGGATCTGAAGCACCTTTGACCAGCACCTTGGAGCCCATTCCCTCCCGAGGAACACCTGACCCAGTCTTGATGCTGGGGTGAGGAAACTGGGTCTGCCAGGAGTGGATGCTGAGCTAAGTCACCTTGGGACCTTGGGACCTCCTGCCCTATCTGGGAAGGAGATGGGGAGATGGGGAGAAGAGAGAGTGACTGGGAGGGGCAGGAGGGGGAAGGGAGTTTGAACAAGGGGATACATGGATAAAAAATGAGAATTTATTCAAAAATAAATTTAAAAAAAGAGATTTACTGGGAAAAACACAGAAGGACGACTGCTCCTGCTCTGGTGAGAAGCAGCAGGGGGTGCAGCTTATATATGGGTTCTTGGGGATGGAGATTTCCAAGATAGGGGTTGGTGATATTTCAAGTCCTGAGCCTGAGGACAGTCCAGGAATTGGGGGGATTTCAAGCCCTGGCATTGAGCTCAGGCTTTTACCCTCCAATGGTGGCTGTGCAGACTCACTGGGGTGCTTTCATTCTCAAGGCTGTGCAAGGATTTAGTCTCAGCTACATCAAGCAAAAGGGCAAAGAGTACCATATAGAAGAAATACTAGCCATTTTTATCAAGTTTCTAGGAAGGATGTAATAGGCAAGATGTGATTATGGTGAGACACACAAGTAGGATGTGCTGACAAGGTGAAGGAGGATCATGCATTCAGGACTCCCCTGGGCTCCACTGTGTAGACAGGCAAGGCCCCTCAGCAGGTTAAAGTGCTTGTTACACAAGCCTGCTGGCCTGAGCTTGATTCTTGGACCTCACATAAAGATAGGAGAGATTTGACTGTACAAAGATGTCCTCTACAAAAGTGGCCAATGGCATATGCACCCACATGAACATGCACAATGATAATGTCTTAAATAAAAAAAAAATCAAAACTTTGGACCAGTGAGATGTCTCAGTGGGTAAAGGTGCATGCCACTAAGCAGGGACACTTAAAATGGAAGGAGATAACTCACATCCACAAGATGGCCTCTGATTTACACACACGCATGCACACACACACAGTGTAGCACAAGAGTGATACTACACATAAAGGAACACGAATAAATAAATAAATGTAATTGTTTAAACATTTCAAAGATAGGAAGAATAGAAGGTATAATATCAACACTCTGGAGGCAAAGGTAGACAGATCTCTGTAAGTTCTAAGCTAACACAATCTACATTATTAAGTTTCAAACTAGCCAGGGATACATAGCGAAACCCTCCCTAAAACAAAGAAACAAAGCCACAGTTCCTAGAAAGTAGCTCAAGCAAAATCAGGTATACAGTCAAGAGCAATTGCTATTCAACCATGAGAACTGGCGTTGGCATGCCAAGCACACTTGTAGCAGGTTAACTCCAGCTCCAAGTGACCCATGCATACACAGGCACATATACTCCCCCCCACACATGCACACATGCATGAACATGCACACATATACATACATATAAACAAAATTAGATGTTACTATATAACTGAACCTTCAATTTTTCTTTTAAATCATATACACAGATTCAAGAGGCCTAACATTGTGGTTCATTCCTGCACTAGGGAAGAAAAGGCAGAAGAATTTCTGTAAAATTGAGACCAGCCTGGGCTACATGCACAGAATCAATGTCAGTTGCAGAACGTGTGTCCTCACCATGAGGACTGACCAGTGTCCCAAGTGTATCACCTGTGAACGCAATTCCAGTTCTTGGACATATGCTAAGCAATAAGTTAATTGCAGGACTGTGGCTCTGTGCATGTTTCTCTGGGAAAGATCTACCAGAGTGGATGACAGAGTTCTTCTTTCAAGGTTCAGGAATGTCCATCCCCAATCAGCACATCTCCTCTGAAGAGCTGTTCTTTCCCATCTTTTCATTTCCATGTTCCTGTTAAATCCTAGGAGTCAGCACCACGCCCCTATGATGAGTGTAAATGCTGCCTGGTAATGCCTCCACAGTTGCCCTGAGGGTTATTATTCCTGTGCCTGCCCAGACTATGAAGGCAGCCTACGAGTCACCTACACACTGTGGCAGGGTTACAGCTGTGCTCTGCCACACTTAGCTTTTGCAGTGGGTGCTACAGATTCAAACTCTGGTCTTCGAAATTATCCAGCAAGAGGTCTTACCCACTGAACCATCCTCCCAGCTCCCAAGGCAATGATTCTTGAGTCTTGTGAATTCAAATTTAATTCATCTACTCTCCTCTGCCCTTAAAAAGAAATTTTAAAAAAGAGGGCTGTTTGTTTACTCATTTAGACCTAGCACTAGCTCATTCAAAGTGAATCTTTTGTGATTGCTCTGTAGGCCAGAAAGAGCCAAGCTGTCCCACAGTTATACAAACAACAAAAGCCCAGCAAGTTTCCTTCTCCTTAATATCTAAAAAGGCAACACATGCAAAGGACTCCCCCATAACTGAGCCCCTGCCCAAACTGTAATAGATTATAAGGCTTTCCCACCCTGCTGACCCTTGCTAAGGTCCCGAAAGACACCAGTGCCCTTGCCAAGGCCTTCCAAACCCCTGAAGGGCTTTTCCAAGGTCTTTTCCCCAGGCCACAGCTGTCGCAAGCTGACTTCACCATCATAAAAAACCTACCTGGCCCAAGATAAACCTATACAAACTGCCAGCCTGAGATAAACATCCCTCACATGAAAGGAAAGTCTCCAGGACCAAGGCCAATTTCTGGCCTCTCCAGAACCCTTGGTCTCTCTGTGTTTATTCTCTTGCATCTCCCTAATTGTGTTTACTTCTTTCTTATCAATTTTTTGACCAATGCACCAAATGCTGGAACTTTGAGAGGGTGCCCAGTGAACTAATTACACCCCTCCTCAGAGTTCTAAACAAAACCAAACAAGACAGAGGAATGGAAGGAGGCACCAGATCATTGTTTATCCCCGATGGAGCTGGGTTGCTGAACGTAATTTAATGTGAGAATGAGAAGTTTCCCAGCATCATGCTGATAAGATTCAGTGGTCTGAAGCTCTATTGGGGAAGAGCCCCAAATATACCAATTAAGCCACCAGCCCAAAAGCAGAGTTAGGAAAGGGGGTGGGGAAGAGCCAGGCTTATACTAACCCACCACAACTCTCTTTACCTAGGACAGTCTCTTGGTTTGTTTTGATTTTGAGGCAAGGTCATATATATCACAGGCTGACCTTAAATGTGATTGTAGCTGGGACTGACCTTGAACTTCTAATCCTTCTTTCTCTATCCCAGGATACTGAGATTACAGTTTTGAGTCACCACACGGTTTATGGGGTTTTAGGGATCAAACACAGGTCTTACTGCTTGTGAGGCAAGTACTCTAGTAACTGAGCTACATCCCCAGCTTTGGTTTGTTTTGTTTTTAATTACTGCATTATGTATGCATGTATGGACGTGTGTCTAGGCACAAATGTACCACAGCGCAAGTGTGGAGAGCAGAGGGCAACTTTGTGGAGTGGGTGCTCTCCTGCACCTTTTCTTGGGCTTTGGGGATAGAACTCAGGTCCTGAGGGTTCTTCCACAAGTACCTTACCCACTGAGCCATCTGCTTGGCCTTGGGTTGGTGTTTTGGGTTTTGGTGTTTGAAACAGGGTCTTACTGTGTTCCTGAGGCTGGTCTAGCAACCAGACTGTGCTGGTTTCTCTATCTCTGGCTGAAAAAGTTTTTGTTTGAATATCCAATGCCCCTCTACGGGTATCAAACCTTTGTGTATTCTAACTAAGCATTCTACCACTATGGCATACCATCACCCCAGGGCATTCTATTTAGAATAGACACGTTTGTATTATTTCACTATGATAAAATCTTTTATCTAGCCAGACATGGCTGCGGTGGCCTGTAATCCCAGGAAAGAGAAGGGCAGACCGGAGAGTATGGAGAAGAAAAAAGGAACTTGAGGCCACAGTGAAACACTATTTTCGATTAATCAATTATTCTGTAATCAATTAATTAAAAGAGAATTTCCTGAAAGATCATGATGTGGCCAGCTGACATCCCTGGAAGATATCAGATGTGCAGCTGGAAACTTTGCTGTACCCAGGCAGGCCCTGAACTCTTAGTAATCCTCCTGCCTTAGCCTCCTGAGTTCTGAGCTTGCAAGTGTGCACCACCCTACTCAACCTGAACATCTAAAGAAGCAGAGTATGAAAACCAAGAAAACTTCCTTTAAGCTCTTTTTTTGCATTTCTTTCTCTTCCTTCCAAAATTGTGTAGCTAACCCAGCCCTTCTTCCTGCTTCCTCGCTACTCATCTCTCTTCCCTTTTCAAGCTTCCTGTCTTTTTCCCTTCTAAGCATCACTCTCTTTTTGTGTTTGGAAGAGCTTTTTGGCATCATCTCATTATTTTAGTTCTCCTTACTACCAACGACCCTGATTACTCAACAAGGGTACTCTAGAGAGCACATGGTACAAAGCTCAAATCCTTCTTGTAGATAAGAGAGGTGTCGGCAGTGCATCATTTTAACACATCTCATCTGTCACACAAGCATAAAACAAAATTTCATACCTCCAGAACTTAGTGGAAAAGAAAAGGCAATGTCAGGGTCACTCAGGAATAGGATCTAGACAGATACAAGTTTGCTGATTGATGGTGGAGAGATATCAGAAAAGTGAATCTTCTTTTAAGATGTATTTATTATGTGTACAGTATACATAAGAGGGTACCAGATGTCATTATAAATGGTTGTGAGCCACCATGTGGTTGCTGGGAATTGAACTCAGGTCCTCTGGAAGAACAGTCAGTGCTCTTAACCTCTGAGCCATCTCTCCAGACCCAGAAAGGTGAATCTTTAGTTGAGGCAGGCACTGCATAAAACCAGATTCCTAATTTGGTCAGGTCCCATTGCCGGCCAGGAGCTGGGGAAGGATCTCCAGAGATGCTGGGCATGGGCACACGATGAAGAGCGGGAAGTAAAAAACATTCCATAAATATACAGCAAGCATAGACCCCACTAATGGTGACGGAGTATGGAAATGACAGGTAGAGAAAACAGTAGAGATATCTAATTAACCCACTACCTAGAGCCGAGGAGTCAAGAATCCAAACAGCTCTGGACTGGACACTTTTCATTAGCAATTAAGAATATCACTAGCCTTCTACATCTGTAACTTCCACGTGAATGGGTTCAGTAAGCTGTTGGTGAGAAATATTTGAAAAATATTTGCATCTGTACTGAACTGTATAGATTTTTATTCTTGTGATCCCCTAAACAGCACAGGATAACTGCTTGTATAGCATTTACATTATGGTGAGTGTTATACAGATACATACACATAAATATGATAAAAATGCATCTTTAAAAAACAGAAACAAGGGGCTGGGGAGATGGCTCAGTAGTTAAAAGCTCCACTACCAGAGGACTCAGGTTCGATTCCCAGCACCAACACAGCAGCTTACAAACTGTCTGTAACTCCAGTTCCAGTGGATCTGATACTGTCACACCAGTGTACATAAAATAAAGTTAAATGAATTATTAAAATATATAAAAATAAAGTAATTTTAAAACACAAAAAAGCGGGGCTGGAGAGATGGCTCAGCGGTTAAAGAGCACTGACTGCTCTTCTAGAGGACCAGGGTTCAATCCCCAGCACCCACATGGCAGCTCACAACTGTCTGTAGTTCCAGTTCCCAGTTCCAGGCAAACACCAAAGCAAATAAATAAATAATATTTAAAAAAAAACACAAATAAGCTTCTTATTTTTTAAGAAAATGGCAAATGGCAGATGATGTCAATTAGGAAGCCACAGCGGCTTCTGTGGATGATTTGGCAGAGGTCTTGGGGCTGCAGTGGGACAGGGAGGAGTTGAAGGTAAAGCCAAAGACAAGGAATGGATCCTTGCCACCAAGCTAGGTCGCCTGGTCAAGGACATGAAGATCAAGTCCCTGGAGGAGATCTACTTGTTCTCCCTGCACATTAAGGAATCCATGATTAGTGACTTTTTCCTCAATGCAGCCCTAAAGGATAAAGTTCTAAGGTCCTGCCAGTGCAGAAGCAGACTCAGGCTGGCCAGTAGACCAGGTTCAAGGCTTTTGTCACTATTGGGAACTACAATGGTCATGTTGGTCTTGAAGTTAAGTGCTCCAAGGAGATAGCCACTGCCATCCATTGTCCTTGTGCCTCTAGAGAGACTACTGTGATTGGCAAGCCTCACACTGTTCAGTGCAAAGTGGCTGTGTTGGTGTGTCTCATCTCTGCCCCCCCCCCCGAGACATTGGCATCATCTCTGTTCCTGTGCCCAAGAAGCTGTTGATGGTGGCTCATATTGATGGATGATAAACATGAGCCAGGGGCTTCACTGCCATCCTGGACAACTTTGCCAAGGTCACCTTTGATGCCATCTTAAAGACCTACAGCCAATTGATCCCTGACTTCTGGAAAGACACTGTTATAGTGAGATTATGTTACAATGTAAATAAGTGTCCCACCTACTAGTTTAAAAACGTGCTGATTGGCTGAAGGCAGACAGAAAGTGGGGGGAGGGGAGGCTACCAGACTAAGAAAACTCTGGGAACAGGAAGAGCAGAGAAGAGAAGCCAGAGAGACTCCAGATGACATGCCAGAGGAAAGAAGTTGAAATGCTGCTCTGAGAAAAGGAACGGAGCTGCATGGCTGAACAAGATAAGAATCATGGGTTAGCTCTCGGGAGCCCACACTGCGGGCGTCTGAGTGGAAAAGTGTGGCACTATGGCCTCTGTGTTGTCCTACGAAAGCCTGGTACACGCCGTGGCCGGAGCCGTGGGAAGTGTGACTGCCATGACAGTGTTCTTTCCCCTGGATACTGCTAGACTTCGACTTCAGGTTGATGAGAAAAGAAAGTCAAAAACCACACATGCAGTGCTTCTGGAGATCATTAAGGAAGAAGGCCTTTTGGCACCATACCGAGGGTGGTTTCCTGTTATTTCCAGTCTCTGCTGCTCCAATTTTGTCTATTTCTACACTTTTAATAGTCTCAAAGCAGTATGGGTCAAAGGTCAACATTCTTCTACAGGAAAAGATCTGGTGGTTGGATTTGTTGCAGGTGTGGTGAATGTGTTGCTAACGACTCCACTCTGGGTAGTAAACACCAGACTGAAGCTGCAGGGGGCAAAATTTCGGAATGAAGACATTATACCAACTAACTACAAAGGCATTATCGATGCATTCCACCAGATTATCCGAGATGAAGGAGTCTTGGCTCTGTGGAATGGCACCTTTCCCTCCTTGCTGTTGGTCTTCAACCCTGCCATCCAATTCATGTTCTATGAAGGCTTAAAACGGCAGCTCTTAAAGAAGAGGATGAAGCTGTCTTCTCTGGATGTCTTCATCATTGGTGCAATAGCCAAAGCAATTGCCACCACCGTCACCTATCCCATGCAGACGGTACAGTCGATCCTGAGGTTTGGACGTCATAGACTAAACCCAGAAAACAGAACACTAGGGAGTCTTCGGAATGTTCTCTATCTTCTTCACCAGCGAGTCAAACGCTTTGGAATAATGGGACTCTACAAAGGCCTTGAAGCCAAGCTGCTCCAGACAGTGCTCACGGCTGCCCTCATGTTCCTTGTGTATGAGAAGCTGACAGCTGCTACCTTCACCGTAATGGGTCTGAAGAGCACACACAAGCACTGAGGTCCTCCCACAGGACTGTGTGGAGACGCACTTGCTGTACAGAGGGAAGGGGCGCGTGTGATTCTCCTTCCCTCTGGTTCCATCACCACAGACCTTCCTGTCATTGGCTAGAAAGGCATCAAAGGCTAAGGAGGGAGTGTAGTTGGCTAGACCTATTGCCTGCTTAATTTTTATGGTATTTGTTTGGATTTGGGGGTGGAGGTTAGACTAATATGAAAACGTGAAAAAGGTTTGTGGGTGTTTATTAATTTCCCTAGGGTTATGGACTTCCCATCTGAAGATTTTCCTCAGCCTCACCACCTGTTCTCTTTCCCTGAATGCTCTCCCAGGCTCTGGACGATTCTCTAACGTAATTCTCCTCAGATACTTTTATGTGTCTTAATGTTGGTAAATATTTTCCTCACTGAAAATAACTGTGATGACTGTGCCGTGGGCGTGACTTTATTTCAGTTTGGCTCTTTCCTTCCTGCTTAACAAGAGTTAAGTAAGTTATTTATTTTGTGGAGGAAATGAAAATTATTAATTCTAAATGATTTTCTTAAAATTTGTAAATGTCATTAGTGTAAATTTGTTAGTGTTTGACCTAGTTTTTTAAATACATATTTATTTTGAATTGTCTTTTATTACCAAAAAAAAACCCACCCTGATGTTGTATGTCCATTCATGCAAGTTCCAATCAGACAAGCCTCAATAAATTGTCAGCACACACACACACACCAAAAAAAAAAAAAAAAGAATCATGGGTTAGTTTAAGAGTAAAGAGTTAGCAAGTTATATACCTGGTCAATCAGCACAAAATTAATATAAATGTCTGTATGCTTCTGTTGGACTGTGGGTCTGTGGATCTGGACCACAGGCCAGACAGGCCAGAAACTTATTACTACAGTGTTCACCAAGTCTCCTTATCAAGAATTCACTGACCATCCTGTGAAAACCCACATCCTAGTCTCTGCACAGAGGACCCAGGCTCCAGCTATGGGTTTTATTTAAGAAAAATAAAGTGAATTTAATCTGTTAAAACACTACACACAAACACATATCACAGAGTTTTCTATTAGCTTCCTAGAGAGGGAATGTTTGCCTGTGTGCATTTTTTTTTTCTTGTCTTAGAAGTCAACCCTATCACTACCACAACCAAGATACTAGATAATTCTACCAGCCCAAGTGTTAAGAGTTTCCACAGCAGTGATAAAACACCACCAACAAAAGCAATTTGGAGAAGAAAGGGTTTATTTCAGTTTACAGTTCCACATCAAAGCCCTTCATCAAAGGGCGTCAGGGCAGGTCCTGAAGCAGAGGTCCTGGAAGAACTCTGCTCACTGCTTACTTCTCATGGCTTGCTCAGCCTGCTCATATAACTGAGGACCACCAGCCTAGGAGTGGTACCGTCCACAGTGTGCGGGGCCCCTTCCACTCCAATGCTTAATCATGAAACACACCACAAGCTTGCCCACAGGCCTTAGCAGATACATGGCTTTGATCTGGGCCTTCTCTGCCTTGGAAAAAGGCGATGTCTCAGAAACACCCACACCAGTGTGGACTCAAGACTTGAAAGGGGCAAGTCTTGAGAAATCCACACACTAGTTCTTGGTTGTGTTTCACTTTCTCCTCGAACACTCTTCCTTTTCCTTAACCCTAGGATTTTAATTCCACATTAAAATCTCCTAACAGGGGCTGGAGAGATGGCTCAGCGGTTAAGAGCACCGGCTGCTCTTCCAGAGGACCCGGGTTCGATTCCCAGCACCCACATGGCAGCTAACAACTGTCTGTAGTTCCAGTTCCAGGCAACACCAAGGCAAATAAATAAATAAAATAAAGTTTAAAAAAAAATAAAATAAAATCTCCTAACAAACTCCAACTCTGCTCTAAGAACCTTTGAAAAAATCCAAAAAAGTTTCAGACCAAAACTTCTGTGAGCCCAGCATGCTTCTCTTACAACTAAATGTCCTTCATCCTTTGAGAAGGGATTTCTCCAACCTGCCTGCTCCTTCTTTTTTTTTTTTTATTTGCTTTTATTTCATGTGAATTGGTGTTTTGCCTGCATGTATAACTGTGTCAGATCTTGGAATTACAGACAGTTGTTAACTGCCATGTGGATGCTGGGAATTGAACTCAGGTCCTCCAGAAGAACAGTCAGTGCTCTTAACCGCTGAGCCATCTCTCCAGTCCTGCCTGCTCCTTCCTAAGTAAAATTACAACCACCACTTTTCCGTCCTCACAGCCACCTGGTCAAGCAATGTCACTTTATCTGCCTCAGGAGAGACTGGGGCACTGGGAGATAAAGATGTGTGCTTTAGTCTTTTAAACAATGGGGCTGTGAGTTTGTTTTTAATTACACTTATTATTTTATTATTGGGATGTGTGTGTGTGTGTACCTGTGTGTATACATGCATAGAATTCAGAAGCCAACCTTTGGAAACTGGTTCTTTCCCACCACCACAGGGGTTTCAAGTACTGAACTCAGGTCGTTAGCTTTAGCGGTAACCACCTTCACTAACTGAGCTATCTCATCAGCCTTCTGTTTACTTCATTTACTTTTTTTGTTTTTGTTTGTTGGGGTAGTGTGTGTGTGTGTGTGTGTGTGTGTGTGTGTGTGTGTGTATGTGTGTGTGTGGTTTGTCATTTGTTTGATTTGTTACTGTTTGACATTTGGAGACAGGCCCTCCATGGGGCAGAGCCCAGTCCATCCAGTAGAGACAGTGTAAGAAGTGGACCCTCCACACTGCATGATCCATGAACTACATACAGTGATTTGGGCCATTTGAACAGCATAATTCCCTCTCGAGACAGTTAATGCTGGTACAGAATGTTTATTTTTATGGAAACCATTATAGGCCTGGAAATGTGGTCCAGTTAGTAGAGTGCTCAGTCAGCAGCATGCACAAAGCCCTTGGTTTGATAAACTGGGCACACCTTTAGTTTTGGTATTTAGAAGGTACAGGCAGGGGAATCAGAAGTTAAAGGTCATCCTTGGATATACAGTGCATTGCAGACTGGCCCTGTCTCAATAACAAACAGAGACTATAAAAGATATCAGTGGATCATTTTTCAATAAAATGGCAGGGCATTGCTGGCCAGAAATATTTAATCACCATAAGGTCTTTTGGTTTGGCAGGGTGAAAGGATAAATGTGGGATCGGGTGTCACCCGGAGACAGTTGGCCTTGTTCTCCTCCAGATTATTTATAAGAGTGACAGGTCAGCCTCTGAGCCACACAGGAGTCAGCAAGACCTTAAATTGCCCTTGTTCAGCTGCTCACTGTGACCCTGAGCTCTAACCAGCTTTAAAACTGTTTCCTTGTCAATATGGCTGCTTCCCAGAATCTTCATCAGGGTTGAAATAGGGATCAGCAGCTTAACCGGCAGCGGCAGCGCCTCCTAAATGGCATCTATTGCTATCATTTACCTGGAGCCAGACATCGTGTGTGCAATGGATTGCATGTCTGTTTCCTTTCTCCTGTGTGCAGATCCTAGCAAAATGCAACCCAGAAACTCCAAAGAAGTATCATTCAAATATTTGAAGCTGGACACGGTGACACAAGGCTGTAACTTAACTGATGCAGGAGAATCACCATGAGTTGTGGGCTACATAGTAGATAGCAGGCTACAGCACTGTGTAGCAAGATTGAATTTTAAAAGAAGGAGAAAGAGAGAGAAACAAAAGCAAGCAACAACCACAAAAATAAGAAAGGAAATTACCTTGAATAAATTGAAAGTTAACTCATGTCACTATAAAATCCTTTGGCAGAATTTTAGAAGTCTGCAACTGAATATCCAGTAGTATTTGAATCTTGCATGTCATTTTGATAAAATGAAGGCAAAAGCTGAGGAGACATGAGTAAAATGATATTTCAGGTAGCATCCGTCCTTTCCTAAGTGAAGAGAAAGACTGAAGGGCAGTTCTTCAACAGACTTTGAAATTTGTAGTTATGTTGAGGTTTCTGTCTGTGTCAAGTTTGAAAAGAACTTTAGGGTCCCGACTCATTTTTTAAAAGATTCATTTATTTGTTTTATTTATATGGGTGTTTCGTCTGCATGCATATCTCTGTACCATGTTTGTGCCTGGTACCCAGGAAGGCCTGAGGAGGACTGCAGCCAGGGTTATAGATGGCTGTGAGCTGCCCTCTGGGTACTGGGAATCAAACCTGGGTCTTCTGGAAGAGCAGCCTCTGTGCTTAACTTCTGACTCTTATCTCCAGCCCCCAACTCCTGTTTTAGGAAAACAAAAAAAATGGAATAGAAAGCTAGCACATGTAATTCACAAGGGACATATGGCCTGAAATTAAAATTTATTTTTAATTTATTATTAGTAGTAATAGTAGTAGTAGGTGGTAGTGTGTGTGTGTGTGTGGGGGGGTGTTTGTCCAGACATGTAAGTGCCAAGGTAGCAGTGAGAAAGGCGGAAGCTAATCCTCAGGAGTCAGTTCCGGGGTTCAAGCTTGGTTTGTTGAGCTTGAATGGAAAGCATTTTTGCCTGATGAGCCATCTCCTGGCCCTGGACTTAGGTTTCTTACTGGTTAGGGCACAGCAGGAAAAATGGTAAGGTTACAAAGGCCTTCTACAGAACTCAGCTAACTTCTGTGTTGCTTTACTACAAGTGCTGTGGAACTGAACTTTTTTTTTTTTTTAAATCTTTTGAGAGGAGATTCTAACACTGTAGCCCAGGCTACCCTGGAACCCACTATGTCACCCAGGCTGACCTTAAACTCACAACCATCTTTCTGCCTCAGCTTCGTAAGTGTTAGGCTCACAGAATGAGCTAGAACCAGAGCTTGGTCATATTTTTCTAGTTCATGTAAGCAGTGAACGTCTAATGTAAAATGTGGAAGTCCTTCATACCTCACAATGATGACTGAACTATGAGAGACAGCCATTCTCAGTACAATTGCATGCACCTTAAAACTAGCAAAACCTATAATCCCCCTTTCAGAAATCCATAGCATATGAATTCACTTTATAGGTTACAGCAGGGCATAAATTTTGCACAGTATTTACAGTTGCTACCCAGTTAAAAGCAATCTTCATTAGACAGCCAAATGTAACAAAACTTTCTTTACTTGGCTTTCCGGTAACACTGATACCCCTTTCCGGCTCTATCCTTCACCTGCTGCTTTTTGAGGCACAAAGAGCACCCATCTACTCAAAGGCCCAGCTTTGAGGCCCAGCTCACAATAGCAGACTTCAAATTACTCCATCAATAGACATTTAAATAGCCACCGTATAACTGTACTTCAGCAAAGGTGTCCTGGGGGAAAAGAAAATCAGTGACCCCTGTGAAGTGAATTCTCACTGTCTGCCCCATCTGCCAGGCCATCTTTACCTCCTGGTGTTCTCCAAGATGCTCCACTCCCCCAAATCCACCCCTGCAGAGCCACCAAATGAGCAGAATCCTCTCCCCGTGCTCAAAATCCATCAAGGACTTTCTCTATCAGTTAAGATTTGCATTTGGCAGCTAGCAACAGAGTCCAGAAACAGTAGTGGCTTAAGCAGATAAAAGTTTATTTTTCTTTTCTGTAAAAGAATTCTGGAGATAAGAGATGCGGGGCTGGTAGGGCCTCACCTATATAGTTCCTGTATCTCCCCCTTCCACAATGAACCTTCTATACTTACAAACAAAGACGCCTCCTCAGGTTGCTTCCGCCTTCTCCATCTTGTGGACAGGTAGCAGGAGACAGATGGGCCCAAGGCAAACTTCTTTTGTGAACACCTTAGAGTTTAACGTGGCCCAGTATACATTGTGAGCAGCTCCTAAGTAATCATGAATGCAGAGAAAAGTTCTTTTACCCCATTCTAATTTATTATTTGCATATGTGTGCAGGTGCATGCACACCATGGCATATGTGGAGATTAGAGGAAATCCTACAGGAGCCAGCTCCCCCTTCCGCCATGTAGGTCCTGAGAACAGCTAGCTTTTACTTGCTAAACCATCTTGTCCACCCCCAAACATAATTTTGTGGTAACAACAAAGAAAGTTTATCACTCACAAAGCTCCAGGAAACATCAACAGTGTAGCCCAGCTGGTGCCCCAGGCCTGTAATTCCAGAATCCTGCAAGTAGATGTAGAGAGAGTATGATGTCAAGTGGTCCCAAGTAGAGAGTTCCAGGCCACCCTAACCTAAATAGCAAAACCTTGTCTCAAATCAACAAGAAGCTGGGAGTGTCGGCAGGCACCCGTTATCCTAGCACCTTAGAGGTGGAGGCAGGAGAATCAGGAGTTCAGGGTCATCTTTGGCTACATAGTGAGTAAGGCCAACCTGGGCCACATGAGACTCTGTTCATAAATCAATAAATAGGCAAACAAACAATATACAATATATTGTATAGATCAATATATAATATACAAATAGCATACCAATATTGGAAATTATAGGGTATAGTTTGAAACTCTTACAAGGGCACTTTGTTTTATAAAACTGTATAAATAAAATTTATATATATTAAAGATTTATTTATTATATATACAGTGTACAGAAGAGGGTACCGGATGTCATTATAGATGGATGTGAGCCACCATGTGGTTACTGGGATTTGAACTCAGAACCTCTGGAAGGACAGTCAGTGCTCTTAACCTCTGAGCCATCTCTCCAGACCCAAATTTTTATAAAATTTACAAATTTTATAAAAAAAAATTAGGGGCTGGGTGTATAGGCGACCAATGCTGAATGTAGACCCAAAGTTTGACTATCAGCACGAAGGCAGGATGGGAGTTGGTGTTAATAATAAAGGAAAATGTGGCTCTGTATAGTGTCTGAAATTCCAAGAATTAAATATTTCATTTTGTTGGATTAAGAGACTGCACCTGCAGTAAAATGTGCCATCTTATACTAAGGATGTAGGAACAGATACAGTAAGAGGCAACTTTTGATACATTCAAATTTAAGGTAAACCCACAAAAATTTAATTAAGTGTGTGTGTGTGTGTGTGTGTGTGTGTGCCAGGTGTCTTTGTCAGTCAATGTCTGCCTTACTTTTTGTGTATATTTCTAAGTGTGTATGCAGATGTGTGTGTGTGCCACAGCACTCCTGTGAAGCTCCAAGGAGAACCTTGTAGGAGTCCCCCACTCCTGCCTTTATGTGGGTTCCCAGGATTGAACTCGGGCCACGAAGCTTACTCAGAGAGCACCTTTACCACTGAGCCATCTCGCCAGCCCTCCATCTTAGTTTTTGAGACAGAGTCTCTCTGAACCTGTAACTCACCAATTCAGTTAGGCTGCTGGGCTCTAGGGATCTTCCTGTCTACCTCCCCAATAGGGGAAGTTCAGACACAAGCCATTGTTGTGAAATATTATATAAGATGTGTTACATTTGTTAATGCTGCGGAACATTTGTTTAATGATGCAAAGATGTGTTGCCTTCTTTTATGTTGCATTTGTTTAACTCTGTGAAGCTGTGTTAACACCTGATTGGTCTAATAAAGAGCTGGACAGCTATTATTAGCAAGGCAAGAGGGGGATAGACAGGGCTGGCAGGGAGAGAGAATAAATGAGAGAAAAAATGGGAGGAGACAAGATCAAGGACGGAGAAAAGAAGAGGCCAGCCACTCAGCTACACAGCCACACAGCCACACAACCACACAGCCACACAACCACACAGCCACACAACCACTCAGCCACACAGCCACACAACCAGACACAAAATAAGAAGAAAAAGATATACAGAAATAATGAAAGGTAAAAGCCCAGAGGCAAAATGTAGATGAAATAATTTAAGAGAAGCTGGCTAAGAACAAGGCAGGCTAAAACTAGGCAGTCATAAGATATAATAAAATTCTGTGTGATTTATGTGGGATCTGGGTGGTAGACCTCCAAAGAGCCAAAATGGTAACAGAGAGATAGGTAGACAGACAGACAGACAGACAGACAGACAGACAGTCAGTCAGACCAACAACATACCATGGATCCTAGCATTTTACTTGAGTGTTGGGAATCCAAATTTTAGTGTTCATGCTCATGGAACAAGTATTTTACTCATCGAGCTATTTCCCAGCCCTTTATTTTATTTTTTGAAACAGGATCTGATGTAGACCCGGCGAACCTTGACCTTCACCTCTCAAGTGTTGGAATCAGCAGTGTAGAAGCCTTGCCCAGCTTCAAAGGAAACTTAGAGGAAGGAGAAAAAAAAGGTTCAGGTTGGTGCAGAAGCTGCCAGGTGGCTGACAATGCATCCAGGGGCTTATGTGGGTCATGCGGCCATGGAGGCTTCCTAGAAGGACCCTGAAGAGCCTTTGAAGAGGAGGGAGTATGGGGGAAAGCCATCTGCACAGAGCATGGCAATGACAGAGCAAGTGTCTCACAGAGAGTGCTATTTCAGGACTGGGGATACAGCTCAGCTGGCAGAGTGATTGGCTGGGGTATATGAAGCCCTGGGCTTGATGCCTTGTGCCTCATAAAGGTCTATGGAGAGCACACCTGTAATCTCAGGGCCAAGGCACAGAGACAGGAGAATCCCATGGACTCACTGCCCTACTATTCTAGACATTTGGGGAGCTCCACGTTCAGTGGGAGGAGGCCCTGGTTTAAAAATAAAATGTATGGGGCTGGAGAGATGGCTCAGCGGTTAAGAGCACCATCTGCTCTTCCAGAGGACCCGGGTTCAATTCCCAGCACCCACATGGCAGCTAACAACTGTCTGTAGTTCCAGTTCTAGGCAAACACCAAGGCAAATAAATAAATAAATAAATAAAGTTTAAAAAATAAATAAATAAATAAAAAATTAAAAAAAGCCAATAAAATGTAGAGCAGTGGTTCTCAACTTTCCTAAGGCTATTACCCTTTAATACAGCTCCTCATGTTGTGGTAACCCCCAACCATTTTGTTGTTACTTCATAACAGTAGTTTTGCATCTATCATGAATCATAATGTAAGTATTTTTAGAGGTATAAATTTGCCAGTCAGGTCACGGTCCACAGGTTGAGAACCATGGGTATAAAGCAATAAAAGAAGATTCCTGATACCTACCTCTGACCTCCGAAAAAGTTATACACACACTCACACACACAAAGGTCCTCTGCTCATGGGTAGAGAGTGTATCACATTCTACAGAAACAATGAAATAAAATACTGAATACAACATAATTATTATCTTATGCAGGACTTTTACACACACACACAATGCTTTTAAGATTGTGTGCACAGCTTTAATCCCAGGACTCTGGAAGCAGAAGCAAATGGATCTCTGTGATTTCAAAGACATCATAGTCTACATAGCAAATTTCAGGACAGTCAGAGCTACATAGTGAAACCCTGTCTCAATGATGAAGATGATGATGAAGATGATGATGATGACTGTGCAGAGACTCCAGCTGGGAGTGAGGAGTAGCACATGCCTGCCATCTTTAGAAGCAGGAGGATCAGGAGTTCTAGGCCACCCTGACCTGTGTAAGATTATTGTTTCAGGGGAAAAAATGTAATTAGGGCAAGTTCTCAGCCCAGGTACACAAGAGAAACTCATCGTTCCCAACGCTTTAGAGAAGGTCCCCAGGAAAGCCCCTTCCTTTTCTCCTCTAGATAACCAACCCTGCACTCTGCATTGTGCACCCTCTTTCCCACGGTCAGTGGAGCAGCCAGGGACATCAGAAGGAGGTTCAGCTCTTCTCAGGTGTGTGGCACCACCAATTGGGCCCCAGCCCTCACATTCAGCCTGGGATCTGCAGAGATAAGCAGCCTCTATCCTCCGGCTCACTTTCCATTAGTGCCACTCTTTTGAATAAAGATTGGTTTTATTTTGTCTTGATTAGGAAGAGGGGGCAAGCAATGTGGGGGGAGGAGTGGGGGGGCGCATGGGAACACTGGGACACGGAACCACAGACACAGGGCGGCGGTGTGGGGGGGTCCAGAAAAGGGAAACAAAGATGTTAAGATGGGAGTTATTTCAGGGCTGAGCTGATATTTCAAGTTGTATGAAGGGTGAGCTTTTTAACTTTTTTCTTTCTCTCTGTCTCCCTCCTCTCTGTTTTCCTTTTTGAGAATGCTCACTATGCAGCTGAAGAGAAACTACCATCTCCGCCTCCCAAATGCTAGGATTAAATCCGTGCACCACCACCGTGATTAGCCCTTCTTTGGGATTGGGGGAGGGGTATCCTTACTCTGTAGCCCAAACTGACTTGTTAATCACTATGTTGCCCAGGCTAGCCTCAAATTCATAGAAATCCTCCGTATCCACTTCCCAAGTGCCTGGAACTACAGGCATGAGTTCCTATATCCAATAAGAACTTTTTTCCCCTAAATATTAAAAAATAAATAAATAGACAATGAGAGGCTGAGGATGCAGCTGCATTAGTAGAGTGCTCACCTAGCATGCACAAAGCTCTGCACCCCCAGCATTGCATAAGACTGGAGTGGGGTTGCTCACCTGCAGCCCTAACACTGGGAGGTGGATACAGAGTGATGGGAAGTTCAGAGCAATCCTCTGCTACACATGAGTGTGCAGGGGAGACTGAATTGGGGATTATAGATGACTTTCAGGAGTTCCAAACAAACCTGAGTTGACATCTGAAGAAATAAACAGAACAGCATCAATTTGCTAATTGAAAAAGCCAAAGATAGGTGATAACCCATCTCGGCCTTTGGCCTGGCCACTGACCAACTCTAGTACTATGACACTTTAGCCAGCAGAGGGCTCTCTTTGCTAATCTTCAAGTTCCAAAATAACAACAAGATCCCTAGGCTACTCATTTTTACTATACTCCATCCAAAGCTAAAGGAATAAAGACATAGCAGGAGGTGGTAGCAAATAATTCAGTCACAGCACTCGGGAAGAGGCCGAACCGGGAGGATGAAAGCTGCACTAGCCTGTAGACAGTAGGACCCTGTCTAAAAATTAATAATGGTAATAATTTTAAGACAAGAAAAAAAATTAGGAGATAAAAAAAGACTGTGAACTTGATGGCACAAGCCTATAATTCCAGCCCTGGGAGGTTGAGACCGGAGGATCAGGATCTCAAGGCCAGCCTCTGCTTCCGAAGTAATTTAAAGCCAACGTGAGCTACAGTAGACCTTATCTCAGAAAACAGAGAAATAAGGGTGGCTGGGTGGTTAAGAGCACTTGTTGCTGATTTCCAGCACCCATGCTCACAACCACCCGCAATTCCAGTTTCAGGGTGTCCCACACCCTCTTCTGACCTCCACATGCACGTGGGATATATAACATATATGTAGGCAAACACTCACACATAAAAATAGTTTCCAATGTAAAACAACACAGAAATGAAAAGCAAAGCAAAATGCTGAGAGCCTTATAGGGTGGCTCAAGGGCTGGAGGAGCTGCCAACACAACAGCCTGGAGTCAAGCCTGGACTCTGCTGCCGGAAGAAGAGGACTTAGGCCCAACGCTGTCTTCTGGCGTTCACACTTTCACTGTGGATGTACTCGTGGGCACCCACCCACACACACACAAACATATATACCCACACATACACACCCACACATATACACCCACACATATACACCCACACATATATACCCCCCCACACACACATACACACCCACACATACACAACCACACATACACACCCACACATACACATCCATACATACACACCCACACATACACATACACACATACACCCACACATACACACCCACACATACACACCCACACACATACACACCCACACATACACATACACAACCACACATACACACCCACACATACACATCCATACATACACATCCATACATACACACAAACATATACACTCACACATACACACACCCACACACACACATACACCCACACATACACACCCACACATATACACATACAAATACACATCCATACATACACACACACACACATACATACCCACACATACACATACACACATACACACCCACACATACACACATACACATCCATCCATACACACACACACACACAAACAAATACCCACACATACACACAGCCACACATACACCCACACATACACACCCACATATATACACCCACACATACATACCCACACATACACATCCACACATACACATACACACATATATACCCCCACACACAAACATATACACCCACACATATACACCCACACATATATACCCCCCACACACAAACATATACACCCACACATACACACCCACATATATACACCCACACATATATACACACACACACACACAAACATATACACCCACACATATACACCCACACATATATAGCCCCCCCCCCACAAACATACACACACACATACATACACACACACATACACAGACCACACACACATATACACCCACACATATACACATACACACACATACACACCCACACATATACACATACACACCCACACATATACACATACACACACATCACACATATACACACACACATATTAATTAATTAATTAAGTTTTTCGGTCTTGGTTTGGTTTGGTTTTGTGGTTTCTGGAGACAGGATTTCACTGTGAAGCCCTGGCTGTCCTGGAACTCACTCTGTAGACCAGTATGGCCTTCGAACTCAGAGATCCACCTGCCTCTGCCTCCTGAGTGCTAGGATTAAAGGCAAGTACCACACTGCCCAGCTTTTTTTTTTTAATGCTGAGTTCTTTAAAGAAAATGAGTCCTTTTTTCATCCTAAGCTTTTGCTTACACAGTCAAAGAGAAAAACATCAATTGAACCTAAAATAGTACAAGCAGCCACTTATTGTGACAATAAAAAGGGAACTCCAGCTAAAACTAGTAACTGGGTGGAGTCCTAGCCATTACGAGGCTCGCCTCCTGAGGCCTCTGATTCAGTTTGCTGACCGTAGACAGTCTATGTAAACCAAGCAGGCCTCTCCCTCATCCCTCGATGCTGGGGGTGGAACCTAGGGTGTGTGTATGCTAAGCATGCCCTCTATCACTGAGCTGCACTCCAGCCTCTGGCCTCATATGCCTAGCTCTTGCTGGAATATCATTCTTCAAAAGCCTACATCATATTACTATGATTACTGTGTGCTCTGATGGTTCAAGTGTATCATCCTATGTCTGTCTGTTTCACTTAATGAAGCTACAGTTTTTCTTGTAATGTTCTTGTGTGTGTGTGTGTGTGTGTGTGTGTGTGTGTGTGTGTGTGTGTGTGTGAGTGCGTGAACTAACATAACAACATATTGAGGAAAGATAAAGGCACACAGCTGAGCTGGGTGTGGTGGCATATGCCCATTATCTCAATGCTTGGGAGGTGGAGGAGGCACGGGTCAGAAGTTCTAGGTTTGGAGCCTTGAGGGATGGCTAAATAATTAAGAACATATACTGCTCTTGCAAAGGACACACATGAGGCAGATCACACTACCTATAATTCTATCTCCAGGGGTTCTGACACTCTTTTCTGGCTTCTGAGGCTACAACCTGAGCAAACGCATACAAAGACATAATTTAAAAAATAAAAATAAATCCTTTTTTAAAAGAGGTTGTGAGCTAGAGAGATAGCTCTGTAGTTAAGAGCACTTGTTGCTAATACAGAGGACTTACATGATACATGTGGTGTACAGACATACATGTGGCCAGAACACTCACCCACATGAAAATACAAATAAATCTTTAAAGAAAAAGTTGAAGTTGCTCTTCTGCAGAGGAGCTCCAGGTTCCGTGAAAGACTGTCTCAAAGACGAGAGGATGGAGGAAGTCAGTCGGCTTCAGCCTCTGATTTGCATACACAAGCACACATATACATACAAATGCACACAGTAGTTAATATCATAATTTCCTTTTAAAATATTTATTCCACTTCTATATTTATTGGGTATGGGTGGCACTCGTGAATGCACACACAGGCCACAGCCTTGTATGTGGAAGTCGGTGTTTTCCTTCCACACCATCTGGGTTCCAGGTATTAAACTCCGGCTGCCAGGGTCAGCGGCAGCTGCTTTTACCCACTGCACCATCTCCATGGCTCCTTTTTTACAAGGTCTCATGTAGCCCCAGTTGGTTTCAAACACCTTGTGTAGCTCAGGCTGACCTTCACCCCTGACTCTCCTGTCCCACTTCCAGCATACTCGGGGCATTTCTACAAATTTTTTCTCCATTTTTCTATTTAACAACAGATAGCATTACATGCGCAGATGAGTTACGAGGGGTGTGTCATGTCTTTGGTTTCCAATGCACAGAAGGGAGGTATAAGTATCATCCCCATTAACTCGGGGATGCCGTAACAAACCACAGGAAACTGAGCCTCTTCCATCGTTTTACCAATGGGATCTTACTGGAAACATTATCCCCAAACTCATATTCCTTGATCTCTGGCAGCTGGCACTCCCAGGGATGTCGCCTGTGAGACTGGCTCCTGCTTCCATGAGTAACAACACTGTGCCACTGTACTGGGAAAATCGGTTCACATTTCCATTAGCTGGCCGGAGTTAGTTGCCACTCTGCACTTGGCTGACCTGAGCAAAATCCCAGAGTATTGGGTGCACGAGGTCACTTGCCCAATCTTTCCATTTACAGATGAGAAAATTCTAATATGTGATTTCCTGTGGGGACATTAGACAAGATGACTTATAGGTTCCTTCTGGCTACAGTCCCAGGATTCCTGTTTCCTTGTCGGCATCAGCATCATGCATTCCACTGACATAGATCAGGTTATTTTCCAAGAAAGTTAAGTCCCTAATTTTTGGCCACAAACCACATATTCACAGGAGTCAAAGGAAAAACAATTGTGCCACCATGGAGGATGAGCAATTGACATCTATGATCTTACTAGAAAAAGACAATCATATAACTTGATGGTTTAAAAGAGCCAAACACTGCTTTATTTTCCAACCACTCCCAGGTCAGGCTGTTATCTTCAACATGACTAGTGTATTGTACTCACAGACTCCAGTCTGCTAGCAGAGATGGACAGAAATGTAATTACTACAAGGAATTAGGCAAGACTTCTAAAGGATAAATGCTATGACGGGGCCTCAGAACTTCAGTTTTATGCTCTGACAGTTTGAGGTCCAAACAATGGTGTCTAACTGAGCAAAGATGTAGGAACTAAAACCTAAAGTCTTTCTCTAGGCCAAACTGAGTTAGCAATAAATAAGTAAATTAAAAACAAAACAAAAAAAACAAAACCAATGACCTTACCTTTAAAGAAATTCACCCAAGGTCAGGTATTGTGGCACTCTCCTTTAATCTCAGCACTGGATAGGTAAAGGAAGTCTGCAGTCAGCCTGATCTACATAGCAAGTTCCTGGTCAACTAACACTACAGAGTGAAAGGACCCTGTGTAGAAAAAAAAATCCATCCTAATATTGGGCATGGTAGTACCCACCTGCAATCTCAGCATGTAGGAATAGAGGCAGAAGGATCAGGAGTTCAAGGTCATCGTTGGCCAGTGGGGAGTTTGAGGCCAGCCTGGGCTACCTGAGACTTTGTTTAATAGTTAATACTGTCAACTTGAGGGCCATTGACATAGCTCATAGGTAAAGGAACTAGTCACTCTGAGTTTGATCCCTGGGACACACATGGTGGAGGGAAAGAATTGACTCCTGAAAGTTGGCCTCTGACCTCCCTGCATGTGCACACACAGAGAAATAAATGTTTAAGAATCATATATAAAGCCAGGTGTAACCGTGCACACCTTTAATCCCAGTGCTCAGGAGCTAGAGAGAAACGGATCTCCAGGCCAGCTTAGTCTACACAGAAAGTTCCAGGACAGCCAGGGCCACGTAGAGAGAGACTGTTTTAATTAAAGATAAATAAATCAATAAGTCCAATCTGTATACACACTATGTATGTACAGTGCCAATTAGACAAAACCTAGAATTACTTTGTCTTAGTTTACTTCCTGGTGTTGTAGCAAAATATCCTGACTAAAGCAACCCGAAGGAGAAATGGTTTTGTTTAACTCATGGTTCCAAGCTGTAGACTATCATAAAAGGGAAGTCACAAAGGCAAGAGACAGTCTGCTGGTCACATTCCACTCAGTCAGGAGCAGCAATGAAGGCATGTGCGTTAGTGCTGAGATAGATATTTACTCAGACCAAAATCCTCTGCCTAGAGTTCGGCTCCTTGTCTTCCCACACCAATTAACATACGAGATAATTACTCAGAGGCACGCCTGGCAGCCGATCTCCCAGAAGGGTTAGAGGAACTATTACATACCTAAGGATCAGTCTCTCTCTGTCTCTCTGTCTCTCTGTCTCTCTGTCTGTCTTGGGGGAAGACCCACCTGTTATGTAACAGTTTCCACTGAGATTGAAACATTTCATCCTGCAGGGAAGCTTTTGAAGCAGGAAGATAAATAAACAACTCAAAAGAGTTTTAGGAAGTCCCTGAAACCAACAAGAGTCACTCTACCCTTGCCAGAATAATAAGTAATAATTGCCAGAAGCAATAAAAGCTGAGAATTCTGCTCAGAACTGCAAAGAAGTCTTTCGGACAAGCAAAGTTGCATGGAAATGAGACCAGACAGGGAGAAGCAGAAACTCGTTGAGATTTAGACCAATGAGGCTCCTGGAAAGGACATTCTTCAACCTGTTGAGCTGCCTTCATGGTGTGCGGTATGCTCCAGGTCCCCAGCATTGTGAGCTGTCACCCATGCTGGGGTGGGCTTTTGGTGATGCAGTTGTTTTTGAGTCATTTCTGCTCCTATAATAACCTCACAACGATATTCCTGTAAGTAACCCCAGTAAACTCTCCCAAGTTGGACTTTGGTGATATCTGTGCCTTTGTCTGGTGTGGATTCCCTATCTGGGATGAGTAGATGTATTTGTTGCATCTCCCTAGGAAAAGTTATGTCACACAACACTTAAATGTCAGTGGCACTAGCCCTATGCAGGATAAGAGTCCCAGACTAAAATAAAAAGGAGAAAGTATACTGGACACCATCATTTGTGGGTCACCCTGTTTCCTGACTTCAGAAGCAATGTCACCTGCTGCCTCACTCTCCTGCTGCCAGCTAGTATACCAGTCCCCCAGGGTACCATCCCCTGTGTCCCAGTGACTGCCCCATAAGATCTATGCCTTTGAGCAATGTTTCCCTGTCACCCAAGAGGAAGTCTGCATGAGATATAAGTGTTTCAAAAACCAAGGGGCTGTGATGTGTCACCAAAGCAGGAAGCAACAGGTGAAAAGCCCACACTTAAGAATCAGAGGGTTGCTCCTGCAAAACATACATGTCACCTGAGCCTGTGAAAATGAGACACCTGGGAATCATGATGCCATGGAAGAGCAGATGACCAACATCATGAAGATAGAACAGGTAGACATCAATGTCACTCGAGATCAGAGGATGAAAACCAGTGAAGAACAGGCACGACATCAGCAGAGAAGCTTGGGAAAAAGAGGATCTCCCAAGAGATGGGGCTGCAGAACCCAAATAATGGAGCCAAGAAGTCTACGTCTAGGGACAAAGTCGGCGGGAAATGAACGTTCTTGAAGTCTGGAGGACAGAGTGAGATTCCCCAGCCTCATGCAACTGCGGAGAAAAGAAGTGAAAGAAAAAAAAAAAAAAGAGCTTAAAAGCTGGATGCTTGATGAAGTCCAGAAAACTGGGGTCATTTGGATACTTGGACCTCGCCAAGAGCAATTCTAGATACAAAGAAAGAAAGAAGGAAAGAGGAAAAAAGAGGAAGAAGGAAAGAGAGAAATAGAGAGAGAAAGAAAAATCCAAAGAAGGATAAAGACATTATATATACCAAGAAATTGGGAACAAGAAGACACCGGGACATTGAAAATCTGTAGCAAAGACATTTAAGAAGGAAAAAAAATAGGCTTAGTAATAAATTCCAGTGTGATTTTCACCTTCAGTATAAAGGGGAACTGTAAATAATGCTGCCTATGTTTAAGGAAGGACGCTTTAAGCTTTTCTGGTTGTACTCTCTTCAAACTCCAATAGAGATCATGATGGGGATTGCTAGGGGTCTCAGAGCAATCATAGTTTAAAAGTTTCAGAGTGGGCAGGCAAAAGTGTGGCGTTCTGCCCCGCACAATAAAGCACGCAAGTTAAAAAATAAAATAAAAATCTATACCTTTGACGGAGGTAAAAAGAGGGCCCCCATCCACTAGCACGGAAGTGAGGGCTAGGAAACAAGGTGAGCGCTGGAGGCTGAGCCGCTGCTGGAGCAGCAGAAGGAGGACTGGACAGAGCAGGCTCAGATACAAGTTAGGAAAGGCTCTGGGAACAGTGTGGTGGCTTGTAACTATAATACAAGCAATTACTGCAACTTCAAAGTCAGCTTGGACTACAGAGTTAAATCCTGATGAGCTGGAGAGAGGAGAGAGAGGGAGGGAGGGAGGGAGGGAGAAAGAGAGAGAGAGAGAGAGACAGAATTTGATTAACATCTTAGGTAACCATATAAGCCAGTGGTTCTCAACCTTCCTAATGCTATGACCCTTTAATACAGTTCCTCATGTTGTGATAATTCCTCCAAATCATAAAATTATTTTTGTTACTTTATAACTATTATTTTGCTACCATAGAAATCATAATCTACATATTTCTGGAGATAGAGGTTTGCAAAGGGGGAGAGACTTAGGTTGAGAACCACGGCTCTAGACAATTTTATGCATACATATGAACCCTAAATTTTCCATAAGAATGTTTTGTTCTATAAATATTGATCTGACTGCTTTTTGCACTCATATAACAAGGCCAGCTTCTACTAATAAATCAAAACTGCTAAGGGTGGGCTTCATGTTTTTAGTTTTCCTATTGCTGGAGATTGAATCCTCACACAAGCACTCTCTGCCTGAGCTACAGCCCAGCCCTACGAGACATGTTTTCATGTCTAGGCTATCATTTGTGTACATTCTATGAAGTCAATCAAATAATGAGTCCTGTAATCTTAAATCTGATGAAGTCTTGAAGCTAAAAAATGGCTTAGTGGGTGCTCACTTCAGCAGCACATATACTAAAATTGGAACTATACAGAGAAGATTAGTATGGCCCCTGCGCAAGAATGACACACCAAAAAAAGAAAAAGAAAATGGCAGGCTGGAGAGATGGCTCAGCAGTTAAGAGCACTGACTGTTCTACCAGAGGACCTGAGTTCGATTCCCAACATCCACATGGCAGCTAACAACTGTCTGTAATTCCAAGATCTGACACCCTTACACAGTTATACATGCAGACAAAAGAATAAAAATAAAATACTTTTTTTAAAAAAAGAAAAAGAAAACGGCTCAGTGATTGAGAGTTTACTGCTCTTACAGAGGACCCAGTATCTTCTCCCTATTTACCCACGGCTCACAACCACCTGTAACCACAGCTCCAGGAGATCTGACACTCTCATTGTTCTCTACAGTTCACAGACACACTGACATACACGTGATTTTTTTTAAAAAAGGACAGGATCTTATGATGAAGCTTAGGCTGGCTTCAAACACTTGGCAATCCCCCTGTCTCTGTTTCCTAAGTGGGAAGACAAGTATGAAACACCACACCCGGGAGCAAATGTTTTGTTCAGTTACTTTTTTTGTTTCAAAAGATCATTCTAAAAAATACACATAAACAGTTTATTTCCCAAAAAAGTAACTTTGTAAGAAAAAAAATAGTAAAATAAAGAATATATTTTAAACCAACAATATCTAAGAATGTGCATGATAGATATATGTATGTGTATGATATTTGTATATTTGTGTATTTGTGTGTATGTGTATTAGTGTATATTTTTGTGTGGTATGTTATGTATGTGGTGTGCATGTATGTGTTGTGTATATGTGTGTGTATGTGTAAGTCTGTATGTGTATGTATATGTGTATGGTGTGTATATATGTGTAGTGTGTATGTAGGTGTGTAGTATATGTATATGTGTGTGAGTAGAAGGGATTTAACATTTCCCCCAAGTGTTACGATTACCTACCACTACCAACTGTATAAAAAAAAGCCTTTCTCTGCTGATGTGACCTTTTACATTTGTCATGAAATAAATAATTAATGGCACTTTAGCTGAGTGTGGTGACCCAAACCTAGGTTACATACTTGAGACCCAGTCAAAAAAAAAAAAAAAAAAAAAAAAAAAGCTACTTGAAACTTTAAAAAAAGAATACAATTTGAAGGAAAAGAGACTTGGGTTCCTGGGACTTCAGCATTAGAAGCTGTGAGAGGCAGCTGTACCAACCGTAAGGAGCCACCTGAAATGTCTACAGCAAAGTAGGTGATACCACTAAGCCAGCATCCAGATAGTTTGAAGACTGGGTTTTTACACTGACTCAGAGTTAGTCACAGATAGCTCAGCACAGTCTCCTTGCTTCTCTGGTCACCAGTGAAGCTGGGAAAAGTCACTGAGCCTTGGAGGGAATAACAGCGAAACTCAAGAATAGCCATGTTTGCTTTAGGGTGCTGCTCTTTCTGACTCGGTTTACCTAAACTTTATGGGGTGTGTGTGTGTGTGTGTGTGTGTGTGTGTGTGTCTATGTATTAGTGGTGGGTTGGGTTTTTTTTTGTTATTGTTGTTTTGTTTTGTTTTTTGGTTGCGATTTTTTTGGTTTTTGTTGGTTTTGTTTTGGGGTGTTTTTTTATTTTCTTTTGGTGGTTGTTGAGTAAGACATGCCCCTGTGGATACTGGCCTCCAACTCAAAATTGCATAAGTTTCCCTGTGCTGATCTCTGCCTTCACCTGGGGTTCTGGGATTCCTAGCAAGCTCTACCACACACAGCAGGAGTCTTTCTGTTCCTTTGAGCCAGGAGGTCACTATGTAGCAAAATCGGTTCATACTTCTGCTTCAAACTCCCTGATGCTAGAATTACAGGCAGGTACAACTATTACCAGCTAATAAATTACCACTTTGATATATGAGTCTCAAACCTTTTCTACTCCAGTATTGTCTTTGTATAGAGAGGTAAGTTACTCGTTACTACAAATAAACCTACACTGTGCCATTTCAGAAAGTGTTAGGGGTGAGCTTAAATCCAACAAATGCCTTATTGTTGAAACTGTGTTAATCTTATAAACAAACATGATAAAATTTACCATTTCAGGAGCTGGAGAGATGGCTTAGTGGTGAAGAGCACTGACTGTTCTTTGGGAGGACCTGAGTTCAATTCCTGGCAACCACATGGCATCTAACAACTGTCTGTAATTCCAAGATCTGACACCCTTACACAGTTACACACAGGCAAAATGCCAATTCACATAAAAATAAAAAAAAATATTTTTTAAAAAAATTACCATTTCAGCCATGGTTTTGGTATACTGATTCTGTTTACTGAATGTCAATTTTAAACATCTGATTTCCAGGAAGAAATGATGGGGTATGCCTATAAATTCTAGCACTTGGGAAGCTAAGGCAAGAATCGCCTTGGTTTCAGATTAGACTACAGAGCAAGGCCCTTTCTCAACAACAACAACTAAAAAAGGTAACCAAACTTACCTAATTAAAAAGTCAGATGTGGTAGCCTATACCTGTGAGCCAAGCACTCTGGAGGCTGAGACAACAGGGTCACAGTTTAAGTCAGCACAGTGAATTCTAGATTAGCCAAGGTTAGACAGCAAGACACATATCCAAAAAACAGCAATAAGATAGAATAATAACAGCAAAATTTTGAGGTTTTCTTTTTTTAAAGGATAACAATGGTAGTTATAAAAACTAGAAAAATAGGCATGGGCAGCATAGATAGTGGCTCACATCTATAATCCAGCATTCAGGAGAGAGAAGCAGAAGAATCATCATGAGTTTGAGGGCAGGGGTGATTCTGTCTCCAAAAACCAAAAAGAGAGAGAAAGAGAAAGAGAAAGGGGGAATATAAAAATGAATAGCTGGGCATGGAGACATAGGCCCATAATCCCAGCACTCAGAGACAGGGACAGAAGGAAGCATTAGCAATTCAAGGCCTACATGATATCATCTTAGAAAGAGAGAGAGAATAGAGTTACAACATTAGCAAAATTCTAGCTATGGGTACTGTAAGAAAACAATAAAAATACAAAAGAAGAGCAGGGGAGTGTCATTATATTATTTGTAAATATCTAATTGTTATTATTTATTTTATAGCAGGTATTGTGCTAAGTACTGCACACATATTAATTAGTCCACTTAATGGGGGCAATGAGATAAGGCCTCAATTGGACCAAGCTGGCCCTAAACTGGATATATAGACAAAGATGACCTCAAACTCCTGATCCTATATCTCCACCTCCCCAGTGCCAGGATTATAGACATTTTCCACCACACTCAGCCTCCACTAGATATTTTTAATAACTTTCTAAAAACATTAAGCCTCTTCATTATGTAAAAGGCAAAATGGTTGCATGAAGTTAGATGGTAGAGGCCATGCTCAGCTACACAGTGGGATTCGAGACCAGCCTGAACTACCTGAGACCCAGTCCAAAACAAAAAGCAAAACAGTCCCCCCCCACACGCAAAAAAAAAAAGCCCTAAAAATCAAACAAAAAAGTTAAGTGAGATTCAAAGTCAGAACTTGAAGTCAAATCACTGTACCAGTTGTCTGAATGGTGTGAATGCACAAAATTCTTTCTAAAGAGAACATGAATACATTTTAATTTTCTAATACAATTTGTGGATTTTTTGGATATTTATTTTTAATTATGTATACATGTGTGTATGCATGCATCTATGTGAGAGCATGTGCACATGTGAACAGAAAATGGCTCGGAGCTGGAGTTATGGGAGGCTGGGCTGCCCGACATGAGCGCTCTTAGCCACTGAGCCGCCTTTCCAGCCTCACCTCTTTGATTTTTTTTTCTTTTTGAGTGTATGATTAAAGATACATAGCTTGGATTTTAAAATTTATTTAAAATTATTTTTAAGAGTACAGTTCAGTGGCATTATATATTCCCATTTTGGGGGCTGGAGAGATGTCTAGGTAGTTAAGAGCATTCGCTACTCTTGCAGAGGACCCAATTCCATTCCCAGCACCCACAGGGGGGGCTTGCAAACTTCAGTAAGTTCAATACCAAGAGATCTAATGTGCTCTTCTCACCCGAGGGCACCAGGTATGCACTTAGTACATCTACATGCATGGGGTCAAAACAGTCATCTGGGACTAGAGACAATTTACCTGACAATTTAAACAAAATTTTTTTTCATTAACATTACTGTGAAATCATCACCATTGTCTTTTTTTTTTTTTAACTTTGCTTAGGGTATATTCTACATTGAAAAAATTTAATAATTTTAATTTTATGTCATCAAATTTATTTTATAAATTTTATGTTTTTCTATCATACTTACAAATACCTTTCTCACTCTGATATTTAATTTTTTAAAAATTTTCTCAGAGCAGGGGGTGCCTGGCTGGTGGCTCAGTTGGTTAAAGTGCCTTTAAACAGACAAAGAGAACCAGAGTTGGATCCCAGGACTCTTGCAAAAGCACAGTCAAAACAGGGATCTGGGACCAGAGACAGGCAATTCCCTGAAGTACAACGACCAGCCAGTCTATCCACACGCACGCACACTCACTAATACTTACAAGTACATATAGCATACACAGGTCACAATACAGGGTTTTTTTTTTTTTTAAACTCAGGGTTTTTTGCATATTTATAATTTTATTATTTTTCTACTCTATTCTTTTCTTTCAATTTTAAATAATTTAGTGTGTGTGTGAGAGAGAGAGACAGAGAGAGACACAGAGAGAGAGATTGAGAGTAACATGACATGTGTGAAACTCAGAAAACAACTTTGTTTTATCTCCTTCCACCTGGGCATGGTTTCAGGACTGAACTCAGGTTACCAGCTTTTGCTCATTAAGTCTCTTTGCCTACCTAGCTAATTTGCGGGCCCCTCTACTACATTCTTTAATTCTTCAAGAATTTATCCCAGGGAAAATGTGAGATAAGGATCCAATTTTACTATTTGTGGTGCTGGGCTTCAAACCCAGGACTTTGTGCATACTAGATAATCATTCTTCCTATTTTCTTTTTCTTTTTTTCTTTTATTTTCAAAATAGTCTCATATGACTTGGGTTGGGCTCACACTCATTGCAAAGCTGAGGATGACCTTGAACTCCTCGTCCTCTTGCTTCTGCCTTGGAAGTGCTAGAAGCACAGGTGTGAGCCACACATCTGGACTCTCCTGCTATTTCTTTAAAGCTAACAATAATTAAAATCAGAAGTTTTAAATCCGTAAGAAGCAAAAGAAGCTGGGAAATTTCTGTAATGGGGAAGAAATGAAACCATAATCTGCATTCATGTAAATAATGTGGTGGTGGGCACGTCAGAGACTGAAGAAAAAATAAAACGAATAAAGGTTGAGAAAAAAAAGGGAGAAACAATAGGAGAGGAGGCAGGGGGATTTGATTCAGTGGTAGAACGCTTATCTAGTGTGCACAAGGCTCTAGGCTGGATTCAGAGCTCCTGGGGGGTCATAGGGAGGATACAAGATAATTAGTTTAAGTTACGTAAGTGTAAAGGCATTAGTGAGGGTGATCATCTTTCTCATGGTCAGTATTCCGGTCAAAGAATACAGTTCCCTTTTCCATCAGTCCGGGTCACCTTTTAGAGACCCCACCTAGAATGAGAATTTCACATCTTCCCACCATGTCCCTGAAAAATCAGTAGTGAATGTGACCTGTTTGAGTGTGAGAGTTTGTTTCCTTAATTATTCCTAATATAGTGAACTTCCCTGTCTTTCCTAACAGAACAGGAGAGCTATGGCAATCAAGTTTGATTTCATCAGCTATATAGTCACGTGTTGCTGATCACAGGGACATCCTCTGACCAATGTGTTATGACTGTGTGAACACAACGGAGCCGACTGCAGACGGTAGAGCCAACTGCACATCTAGGCTTCTGGAAAGAGGCTGCAGCTCCTGGCAATCTCAACAGCTTGTCCTAGATCGTCTAAGTGATTCTAACAATAATATTTGTAAATCCAAACATCTAAGCCCAGAAAAGTAAAAATAGCATATAAAATAGCTTACACCACGTATAAAATATTGAGTAGAAATATTATAGAAAAGATACAAAATGGAAGCTGACTGTGGCAGTTTCTGTCTTTATTGTCTGCCTTAGAGGCAGACAGGATGACCAAGTTTAAGGCCACGTCGGTTGCATAGTAAGTTTGAGGTCACTCGGCTGTCTCCAAACAAACACAAAAACAGAATGCTGTAACTGTATAGGACTTTTAGCACGATCAGAACATGCACATCTGAGAGTTGCCCTGGGGTGATCAGTGAGTAACAGGCAATGAATGTGAAGACCACCGAGACACACACTCCATACACTCTGGACAATGGACTAAATGTCATTTATTTTAAACAATTTCTTTTTTAAATAATAAACTAACTTCTATGATATACTGGGTTTTTTTTTTATAGCATTATTTTTTTCTTTTTTTTACTATGTAATCCAGGCTGCCCTTAGACTCACTGCCAAGGAAGACTTTGAGATTCACTTCTCAAGTGCTAGGAATATCAGCATGAACCATTATGCCAGCCTTAAAAAACAAACAACAAACCAAGAAAACCTTTTTAACTTTTATAATAATATCTAGCTTAGGACACCTGAACATACTGTACGATTATTTAAAAATAGTTTCCTTATGTGACTTTGGTTTCTTGCATGGTTGCTGTTTTTCTTCATTTTGGAATAGTCTCATATTAGCCAGTCTGGCCTCTTAACTTGCTTTGTAGCTGAAGATGACCTTGAATTTCTGGTCCTCCCTCCTGCCTCTGCCTCTGCTTCCTGAGTGCCGAGATTACAGGCACACACCAGGTTAATGGAGCTGGGAATCTCGTGCAGGGCCTGCTCATGCTAGGCAAGCACTCTACACCTCCAGCCCTTCTATTTTAATTTATTTACTTAAAAAAAAAAAAAAAATGGGACTGGAAAGATGGCTCAGTGGTTAAGAGCACTGACTGCTCTTCCAGAAAACTGGAGTGCAATTTCTAGCACCCACATGGCAGTTTACAACTGTCTATAATTCCAATTCCAGGGGATCTGACATCCATGGCAAAACACCAATGAATATAAAAACAAAAATCAACAAACAAACAAAAAACACTTTAAAAACATTTTTTGTTAACTGGCTATAGCAGATTGCATTAACTCACCCTGGAAGTCCTTACCCTCTCTGAGGAATGGATGAGGGGATGGGATGGGGGAAATGACTGGGGGAGGACTGGGAAGAGGGGAGGGAGGGGCAACAAGGGTGAGTATGTTTTCATTAAAAAAAAAAAAAAAGAAAGAAAAACTTTTAAATAAAAAAAAGTAAAAAAAAAAAAAAAAAAAAAAAAAAAAAAAAAAAAAAAAAAAAAAAAAACCCAAAAACCTTTTTGTTATTATTCAAAGACAAGTTCCAAACACATGCATTAGCCTACACAGGCTCAAGTTCATTATTATCTGAGTCAGGTGTGGTGATTCACATCTGTAATACAAGCTCCTGGGAGGCTAAGGAAGAGCATTTGAAGCTGTAGGTCAGCTACTCCTGAAGTTCAAGGCCAGCCCAAGATCCACTGAACTTTAGTATGCTTGCCTCCTACATACAAGGCTCTGGCTTCTATCCAGGCACAGAAAAATATAATTGATATGACATCTTTTGCCTGTACCTTTTATCCAGTCTTCCTGGAAGGTGGTTGGGGCACTGACATGACTAGAACTATTGTCACTTATGATGACAATAATGCATTTTGAAGGACTAAGTTTATACACATATTTAAGCAGGAATATACCCTAAGATGATAATAGGAAGATTACAATATAAACATTACTGTAATAAATGCACAAGCCAGTAACAGTCATTACTGTAGATATGATCAGGGATTGTACATAATTGTATGGCAGTACATTTGACTGCACACTTGGCTTTTTTACACCAGTAGCACCCCAAATGTGAATAATGCACAGTGCTATGATGTTGGAACAGCCACGACATCAATGTGCAGTATTTTTTCGGCTCTATTCTTGCCCTCTGGGATGACTATCAGCAGCAACATACCCCAATAATTTGGCTCAAACCTAATACTGTTGAATAGTGGCTGTTCATTCACTAGTAGAGTTCTTTTGTGTGTATACATGTGCCCTGTGTGTCTGTACCCACGCACGCCCATGTGGAGGCCGGAGGTCATCACTGGCATCTTTTATTACCCTCCATCTCAATGAACCTGGAGCTCACTGTGTTAGCTAGAATGGATGTCACCGTGACCCAAGAATCTACTTTTCTCGGTCCACTCGTCAGCTCTAGTACTAAAAATATTAAAAATATGCACTGCCAATGCTGGCTTTTAAAACAGGTTCTGGAAATCCAAACTCAGCTCCTCATGCTTGGACAGCAAGCATTTAGCCCACCCTGCTAAGTCCTGAATGTGGGTAGATTTCTAGTTAGCTGTTCCAAAGCCTGAGTTTAAGGCCTCCCTTTAGCTGAAAGATCTGGGTGTGTGCTGTAGCACACACCTATGGACCCACCTAGTCAGGAGATTAAAGTCAGATTCATTGAGCCCAGGAGTTCAAAGCCAGCAAGACTTCATAGGTGCGAGTGAGGAGCAAGAGACTTAAAAAAATTTTTTTTTTTTTTTTTTTTTGGCCTGAATCTTATAGAGATCCATCTACCTCTGTCTCTGTGGACTAGGACTAAAGGTATGCACCACCATACCCAGTGGGGCATTATTTACTAACCACTTCTGTTTGTGCCCTGGTTTGTATGTTTGACATGTGCCCCTCAGGTTGACCTCAAACTCTATTGGATGCAAGGCTGGCCTTGATCCTCCTCCTTCCAACTATGAAGTGCTCATATTACAGGTGTGCTCCACCATGGCAACCTCAAACTTTAAAACCAGTTGCAAACTGTCATTTGCTATCTGAATCTTCACTATAACACCCCATCAGGGGTACATCCAGTGCTTGGTTTACACTCAAGATGGAGACCTGTCTCCTGAGACTAGATAGTCCTTACACTAAAGTGAAGTCCCTCCTTATGCTGACACGTTTTTCTTCCTGATTTGCCCACTCTGATTAGGTGGATCCTCCGAAAGGTGGAAGTGACCAGGGCATCTCTGACACAGTCAAAGGAACAGCTCAGAGAACAGTACAAGCAGGTTGGTTTATGTTGGAGGTCACAGAGTTTAGTGGCCTGGGAGAGTTAAGGGGTCTGTGTAGCCAGCCCAGGATGGGGTAGCTAAAAAACTAAAAACATAGTACATTGTTTTAGGAACTGTGAAGAGGCCAGGACTGAGCATCTGGTCAAAGCAGGCTGAAAGAGACATCAGGGAAATTTTATTTTATTTTATTTTTTTAGGGAAAGAAAAGCAAAGAAAAAAGGTATATGTGTGCTAATTTCACTAATACCAAGAAAGAGTGATGTGGGACTCTAATTATTATAAACGTTTAAAAGCTTCACTGCAAAGAGAAACATAGTTGGATCTTAATTATAAAAGGGTCACCACTTGTATCAGACTTGTGCTACTAAGTAAATCATCCTAAGTCTTAATATACTCTTCCCAATGAGTTTTCAGACCCCCAAATCAAAGGGGCTTTATATCCTCTCTCTCACTCTCACTTAAAAACACTGGAAAACAGTTTATTGGGTTTTGCTTTTCGTTTTTTTCTTTAAGGTAAAAAAGAAAATGACACTGACTGCCTTTATCGTGAAGGATTTTAACATTCTAACCCCTGGAATAACACCCTGTCTGCTCTATATAGAGTCTATAGACACACCTTGTATTTGGCTTATTTCTTTCATGGGAAAATATTCATTTCCAGGATACCTACCCGCTCCCACCCTCCCCAAATCTACCTTTCCAAGGCAGGGGAAGGTGCATCCTCGTCGGTTTCCAGCCTGTGCCCTCCTAGTACCTCTGGCCAGCAGCCTGTGGACCCGCGCTCTCTGGAAATCCATGAATGTCTGATGCTACATCACTACACCAGCTGAAGCTTCCCGCCTGCCCTCTGTCAACGGCACTTGGCGGGGGGGGGGGGGGGGGCGGGGAGAGAATAACTTTTGGAACAGAAAGCTCCACCCATCCTGCTCTCTACTGCCTTCAACCAAATCAGCTAAAACACCCCACCTCAGGCTGCTCAAGTAAGACTCATCACATGATCTACGGTACAGTAATTTTTTTTTTTTTAAAACAAGAAAACAAGCAGCCAAAAAAATAAAAAAAAATAAAAAAATTCAAACTGCAAGCGCGGGCCAATGGGGAGTCAGAGGAAGGTGGGCGGGGAAGCGCGGCGGGCTGGGCGGGGTCCCGCGGACCTGGGGACCGAAGGATTCATAAAACGCAGCTAGCGCACGGTTTGGGTTTTTTTTTTTTTTTTTTTCTTCCAAAACTAAGTTAAGAGCGAGGCTCCGCCTGCACTGCAGCCTCTCAGATCCACCTTAAATCTTCAGTGGACTTAGTGCAGGGATCAGTGGGCGCAGCCAATGCCAATCAAGTTTACAACCACCAGCTCCGGACCGAAGGGGGGGAGGGGAAAGAGGGAGGGAAGAGAGAGAGAAAGAAAGGAGAGAGGGAGAGAGGGAGAGAAAGAGAGAGAGAGAGAGAGAGAGAGAGAGAGAGAACTTCTTCCTACACTTGCACACATAACACAACACGTACTGGCAAATACACGCATACACGTACGCACGCACAAGCACACACGCACACAAAGGGAAGGAGGGGTCGAGAGACCGGCGCTCCGCGGCTGGGGAACATGTTTTGCAAACGCTTCTATCGAAGCTCGCTGGCCACGGCCTGGACGCTCCAGGACGCGGGAAGCGCGGCCAGAGCCGAGCGCCATGATGGTGGCTGCGGTTCGCAACCCGTGTGCTAGCTAGAGGGGGAGCTGCAAATGATGCAATCCCCTGGTCGGTCAGCGCCCGAACCGCGCTCCCTTCTCTCGGCCTTTCTCCTAACGTTCCTATTAGAGGCGCGTCGAGGTTTCGCGCCCAAAACATGGATAAGGATTTTATTTTATTATTGTTAAGATTTTCTATTTTCTAGTTCGTGCCTCTGTTCTGAGTCCCCACGCATGACAAGTCTGGGACTTAGATGGAGGCCCTAGGAATTTGAAATTTCAGTTAACGTGGAAATAAGTGCACTTTCGGTTCTACGAGATCCGTCTATGGCTGACCCCACCCTTTTCCAACCCCACGCGAGTGAAATCGGGGAGACGACCCCATAGGTTTCTGAGCAGGCTTTTGGGCCCCTTTTCCCCCCTGCAGCGTCGTTTGCAAGATTTTTTTTTTTTTTTTTTTTTTGCCCTTTTTTTTTTTTTCAAGCCAGGAAGGAGGGGGTGGCAAGCATAGGGTGTGGCTCAGGTGAAAGATGGCAAATGAAAAAGAATCCGTACTTTGAAAAACACATCAGGGATCCTAAATGAACATCTAAACAAAACACCTTTTAGTCCAAAGCGCCAGAAGAGCAATCGGGTCTTCTGGAGACGATGGTGCAATGGCGAAGGCAGAGTTCCCTGGCGCCTAGGAAAGGTCGTTCAGTGCAGCCAGGGCGGTGGGCACACAGTGGACTGAAAGGCCGACTACCTGCTCCCTCCCACCAATTAAAGTCCACGACCCCAAATCTAACCCATCATGCCCCCCAAATCCACACTTCCCAGTTCTTCCCTGCCCAGGTCTGCGGCTCTGGACGGCCAAGGATGCAATGATGGGGGACACTTTGTAACGCAGGAGCGATCCCCAAGAGTGGCAGTGGTTTTCCACAGTTCCGCGCGCTTCGGGGAACGTCCCTTAGCCGCTGGCGAGCCGGGAAGGCTTTCGAAATGCGCGGGGCGGCGGATCATTGGAGCCCTGCGGTAGGGGTGGGAGCGGGCGGCTGCCCTGGAGGGTCCACAAAGTCGGGGAAATTGGTCCCCTTGGGCAAGTCGCCCAGAGCTCTAGGGGCGGCGGGGCGTCCTTAGGGAGGGATCGCGGGCCTTCCGTAGCGATTTTCTTCCTTTGGAGGATCCATGGTGAAGGAGGAAGGTTTCTGAAAAGTAGCCCTGCCCGGCTGCGCAGACAGGCGCGGCCGCTTTCTGCGGCCTGCGGGCTCCCGGGGCGCGGGAACTGCGCTCAGCGACCCAGGCAGTGCGGGACTTACTTGCAAGAAGCGGACTAATTAGAGACTTTTGGTCCAGAGGCTCCAGCCAGCAAGGACTATGGAGTTGCCACAGCGACCAGGCGGGATCGGGGCTGCGGGACAGTTCGGGAAGTTACCGCGCTGTGGCTGGAGTGGTGGGGTAGCGGGTGGCTGACGGCGGCGGCCGCAAACCCGCAAAGGGACGTTCGTGACGGGCTCAGGAGTCCAAGTCCTAAGAGAAGGACCATTGGAACCATCAGATTCTACGAGGAGACTTGACACAGACTTTCGAGGATGGAGGACACAGCGACTTGGGCGGGGGTGGGGTGGGGGGTGCGTTCCTGTAGACTTGCCTGGAGCAGAGAGCATCTACCTCTTCCCGGCCCAGCATTCCTAAAATGCAATCTCTCAAAAATACACATTTTTTAAAAAAGAAAGAAAAAGTAAAAAATGTTTTATGAAAAGAAAACGAGGTCCCTGCAGTAATAAAGAGGTGTGTTTTTCCATTTTGGATTGTCTGACTCTTCTTGGTCCTTCTGCGAGTTACCCTTTATGTATGTTTTAAACAGAACCACAAAAACACCTTTAGCCTTTCATTAAAATAATACCTACTTGAAGGACGTGGCCCAGCGACCAAAAGACTTATTTTCTTATCCAGCACAGGAAGAAAAACCAACTCTTGTCTTATTTTTTAAAAAGGAAGAAAACGAAAAAGAATCTTCTAGCCAAAAATGCAAGTGCTACCTTGTTTATAATCGCTTTTGGGTGTGGTGATGTAAATGGTATAGTATTTCAGTGAATAGTTTAACCCGAATTTAGATTTTTCACAATTTACCCATAAATTTTCTTATAATTTGCTTTTACACTCTAACCACATTTAAACAATGGGAGTGTGATTTTCAAAAATTATTTTGATAAACCTAGCTTTAAAATGCCATCTTTACATTTTTTAAGTAAAAAAAAAAAATGCACCTCTGCTAAACAGACATTAGGACACAAGACTATTTTAGCATTTTAACTATTTTTTTGGGTTAACTATTTTTTTGGGTTAACTATAATATACTCGGAAATTGAGGAATTTGTGCATCATCAATTTCATTTAACTAACTAGTGTAGAATAAACACCAGTTTTTTAAGGACTTGTATGTTTGGATATTGTGGGCAAGATTAGTAGGTTGGGAGGTCTGGACATTGATTTTCATCACTCACACCACTTCAAAAGTGTAAATAGAGAATCTAGAGAAGTCGTTATATAACTTTCATTTTCAATATTGCAGATGTGTGATCAGACTACACTTTTAAGGGACCCCCCCCTTTTTGGTTCTCACACACTCATATCCTAGAAAACATAAATATTTGAACTAAATGGGGACTGCTGGCAGTCTTACATGAAAATGTGGCTTTTCCTCTTTCCACTCATGCTTTGTCTACCCAGCTAGGACTAAGACAAAAATGGCCATCACTTAGTCCATTTGGACCCCTACACACACACTAAAAAAATCATCTGACTGAAATGTAGGCCTAAATTTTCTAGATGTTTGTCACTTCACATTGTATTTGTGTAATTATCAGGGGCATGCCAGGCTGAATACCTCAAGCTCAGTAAAGCACATGACAGTTGCACTCATGAATAGCTACGGAAGTTATCTTTATTGATTGCTTGATGTGTAACAATAATTGGCATCTTTTTCACACATTACAAAAATTATACTTGGCTCAGTATGCAACCTTTTAAGCATAGCCATATTATTTAACAAAGGGGGGGCGGCTAGTCTACCCAATACAGCATTTACAAATGCACAAAACATGCCACTTTGGCTTGTATATCGTCTAGATTAAAAAAAAAATCTCTTTTTAACATAAATAAGTTAGTATAATTTTCAGTGTCTTTACAGAGTTATATACACAGGCACACTTCAAAGGTTTTCTCATACACAGGCAATGAAGAAACGCTGTTTAAAGATGTAGTGTCCACTTGACTTATTCTACAAGTGTGCTTTTTCTAAAAGCACATTCCTTTTTGCTTTTAAAAACATCACTTTCCTTGGGGCAAATTAACAAGTAGGATGAGAAACTTTAAAAAATTATTTCATTATTTGTGTAAAGTTACAGACTTCTAAAAATATCCAAGGATTTAGGATTATTTTCATTGTCTACACAGTTCCAAGTGAAAAAGAAAACTAAGAAATTTTCTCAACAAATCTGATGTGAAATGGTCAGTTCTAAGAATTCAGAATTCCCTGTCATGCACCTCAGATTTTTGCCCAGTGTTACCTGGAGTGAATTACTGGTAAACAATTAACAGCTAAATTCCAATTTTAAGGAAGAAAAAAAAAAAGGGACAGTTATTTTTTAAGCCATTTGTTGCTACATAACAGTATCTTCAAAACTCCCAAGTGAGAATAAGCTTCATGTAAAAGTAAATAGCAACTATATGTAGCAATGATTCAAATTTTTATTATTTTAAAATAAAGGGTCAGTTCTTACTGAAAGGGACACTACACCTTTAAAGAAAGCAATTTAACCACCCCCCACCCAAATAGCTTCTCTTCATGCAAGTCAGATATTATTCTCCTTGCTACAAACTGAAGCAAGTTCTTCATACCCCCCACCCATGCTGACTCCTCAGCCCCACCCTGCCCTCCCACCCCTAATGTTTATGTGCTACATAGTAAAAGATAAAAACTATATACACAGGTAGTACAAAGAAGCAAATAAGGAAAAACCTAATTGCGCAATGCTACATCCAATGCTTTTAGAGGCAGATGGTTTAAGAGTGCCTAAAACTTTTAGTGTTATTATGTTGTTGCTTTCTCAGTGCTTATACAGGATGTCCATTCCATGGAGTCAGCGATATGTATTTAAATTTTTTCATGTATATCTTCCTTGCTTCATAAAGCAGTGATGTATCTAATAAACAAGGAAATATTCTGATTTCTGCAAAAGAAACAAAAAAATTAAGGAAAAAACACTAGAGTAACAATGCCAAAGTTCAGGAATTATTTTGTTACTATCTTAGTTAACAAATACTTCAGTGATGGGGGTAAATACAGGCGCTAAAGGCCTGATGAAGACAGCCATCTTTAATGCTGTCCTCACTTGATTTTCACTCTGCTGTGTGACGTTAAGAGTCAGGGTTCTTAACAAGTGGGCAACTTTGTGAAGCCCTCCTATGCCCCAGGGGACATTTGGAAATGTGTAAGGACATTCTGATTGTCACAACTTCAGGGAATAAAGAGATTGCTATTGGCATCTGGTGGGAGAGGCCAGAGATAATGCCAAACATTCTAAAATGTACAGGACAGCCTCCCACAACAAAGAATAATTCGACCCAAAATGTCAACAGTACAGAGATTGAGAAACTCACTCTAAAGAATCTGGGTCAAAGAGAGTGAGAAAGAAAAGAAATTTAGGAACCATAACACTTCAGAGTAGCATAATTTCCTAAACTTGAAAAATACCTGGAAATGCAATTTCAAAAGGTCCCCGGGGGTGTCGGCGAATGGTTTTAAAATTGTAATTTATTTATATGCATAATATTTGCCTGAATTCTTTTGATTAGAGCCTTGAGATGCCTCTTGATTAGAATGGGCCAGGTAAAAATCTAAGAGGCTCATCTAAAGAGCAAGGACACAGGACACACAGGCTACAGGTATGACAACTATTTAGAAAGAATGTCCATCCAATTTTCCCACTTTACAGAAAGTATAATATAAAAAGTGGTTCCAATGTTCTATTTTCTATCATCTCTGGAATTGCTAGGTCTGTAGAAGGTATATTATGACATTATGATTTACAAACACAACAAAGTGAGATCCTGCTCTATCACTATATTCCTTAATTTGTTTTTAAATTTCTATAAACGAGGACCTAAAAAGTTAACAACACACTGTTAAGATATCTTTATATGCTGGGTTATGAGTGGGCTTTGGAAATAGAGACTATAGTCTTTGTTTATAAGGAGCTCATAAACTATTAATATATGTGGTCAGATTATGAATAGTCAATCTATGTAAATTTGGGGCTGGGTTACTCTAATTAGGTAATCAGAGTGATGAGATTTTGATACGTGGAAAAATCCACACTTGTGCTTGCTCACTGGTCCTAAAATCTACCATCCATTTCCCCCACAAACATCCAAGCTATCCTGTTTCAACACAATTAGCATACACAGCTGAAGTGCTGGAGGATTGCTTCCTCTGGTTGTTCATTTAAACTTCTGCTTTGTAACCCCAGGGTTAAAATCAGAAATTCTGTGGGAGCGATAGTACTTCTGAACTTTCCATTCTAGCCTTTAGAAAAAAATAAATAAATAAATGCGAAGTTCCCTTCTCTCTCTCCAAAACTTACCAGCATGCAAAAAGACAGCTTATGAAAATGATAAAAGAATTCAGGGCATGGTAGCCCCATTCACACTTCTAACCAAATGTGAACTATGAGTACCTAAACTTTTCTCTTAATAATTTAAATATAATTGCATATTTGCCATTTTTCTATTAGTCAAAATAGGTTATTGGCTCAAAATGAACCTCTGGGAAATTCATTTTCATGAAGTGAGACTGGGGGTGCCTCAGTCCTTGCTTAGATGAGGAAGAAAATTGTCATTCCTGGTCTACGTTTTGGTGGGAATCATAAAAATTTGACCTTCCTATTCTTTGGGGCCTTGGTGACAAGTACTTGACATCTTAGGACACTTTGTATGACAGTCCCCCAGCAAGTAATTCTATCCTTCCCCACTGGTAATTTTTTGACCTAGGAAAATAATTCCTCCTGGCATGCAACTAATCTACCAGCAGACCTGGGGTCTGCAGGCCCCCCAGGGTGTGCAGCCCAGCTGGGGTGTCAGCTTTGCGCTCTTCCTCATTAACCCACCGGAGCTGTTTACGTCTGGTGTCTTCGGAGGCCGGGCTTCTTGGGCGTCTGTTCCACAGACCCAGCGTTCAGGGAACCGTCTGAAACATTTTCTTCTGTTCTGTTGGCCCTTTTGTTTTGCGAAGAAGAATCTAAGAGGGGGGCAAGAGGAAATTTTTAAAAGAACACACACAAACCATCTTTATTATCGAGAACAATGGCTGACAGAAGTTGACCCAAGAGTCAAGGGATGAAAAACCCACCACCTCCACCCACGACCCCTGGACCGGGCATCCCCGGTAGCCTATAAGGACACAAAATGAGGTTGTTTTCACTAACAATAGGCGTATTCTACACCCCACATCTTTTGCTCTAACCCTAGCCAAGAAGGAGGCAGTTGGTAAACATCCTAACTTTTGTCACATACCTACAGCTGGCTAGCGGGGAGTAACTGCGATGTGTTAGGCTGGGGAAGTTATCAGATCTTACTATCTCTGGCTTCCAACTTCAAAATCATAAACCGACCAAGCGGTCGGCTAAGGGGCATTTCAAACGTAAGCTTCGCACAAGCTCGATCTCCCAGAGCTAAAGCAGAACATGCTGGAAAAGCCAACTGAATAGGGTCTAGCAAAGAGGCGCCACAGAGACAGACATTTTACGTTTTTCAAAGGGTCATTACCGTCTGCAGCAGGTCGCTTCCTCATCCCTGGGCACTGCTCCGCTAACCCCGCTGGATTGTCTGACGGGTCAGGCATTTGGTCCACCAAATGCCGGTCCTCAGAGTTTGCCTGAGACCCAATTAAAGGCACCGCCTGGCGGCTCCCGCTGACATCCTGGCTCTCCTGCGCCGGCACCTTGCAGGCGCCCTTCGGGGGTCGCGGGGGTCTGTAGTAGAACTCCGGCAAGCTGCCCTTCTCCACCTCCTGCCACTCGTATCTGCCTTCCAGGGGCTTATGATTCTGAAAGTCGAAATTCCACTTGCGCTGACTCGCTTCTTCCATATCTCGGCAGTGCTTCTCCAAGTCCCGGGTTAGCTCTTCGTGATTGACCGGGCCGAAGAGGTTTCTGCAGGCGGAGGGCTTGGGGTGCTCCGCTTGTCTGGCGTCCATCCTCTCCAGGCTCGGGCTCCCATTAGATACTCGTACGTTTGACATCTTCTTCCCCGGGCGGGTGTGGACCACCGCCTCGGCTCTCGCTCTCCGAAAAAAAAATAGTAAAATGATATAAACAACAAAAGCGAACAAAAGCGAAACGCCCCGACCGTAGCGCGAACCCCTCTTCGAAGTTCTGCGACTGCACCTCGGGAGTTAAGTGGAGCAGAGCGGAGCAAGCGACCGCTCGAGCCGCAGGAGCGCGCAGGTCTGGGGGAGAGAGCGCAGGGGCGCCCGGGCCGCACTGCTCGAGGCTCAGTGATCAAGTGTACTGGAGGGCGGGGAAGGGAGGGGAGGAGGCAGGAGGAGGTGGCGAACAGTCCGAGTGAAGGCTGGGGCGAGCCCGTGGGTCGCGCGAACGCAGCCCCTCTCCAAACCTTGCCGCCGCGCGAGTCTCGGAGCCGCGAGTGAGTGGGGACAAGGGATGCGGGGGGAGAAAAACACCCTAAAAGCACGAGCCCCCCCTCCTTTTTTAGTTGCCCAATATGGCGGTGGAAGGGAGGCTGACGAAGAAGAAGATGATTGACACCGCAAGTCTATTTAAACAGAGGAGGAGCTCCAATGATCGTGGCGCCGGTTGCCGCTCCGCCCAGGCTGGCGAGCGCGCTCTTAAGGTGGCCCCGGGCGCGCCGCCGCAGCCTCTCCGCGTTCCCGAGCGCGCCGCCTCCCCGTAGCGCCGCCAGGACATTGGCTGGTCGCGTGACTGCTCAGAGGTGTAGGACTGCCAGCAAACCTGCTCTGGCTGGCCCCAGAGAAATTAAAAATAAGACAAACAAACTAGCCAAACGGCTGGAGACCTGGGAGGGGCCAGCACGGCGGCCAGGCAAGGACCTGGGTATCTAGGTCCGGGAGCTGCAAAGCTGCGCTGGCAGGCGCGCCGTCGCTCCCGACTGCGACCTCCAGGTCTTCGCCCACGAAAGAGGGCCTGGGGCAGTGGGCTTCAAGGTCCCCGAGGCTTTTTAGGGATCTCAGTGGCTAGTTCAGCCATCCTGCATTCGCCAAAGTGGGAATGCAGGATGGTGTGGGGGAGACCAGAGAACCCCTGGTTCAGAGCTTGGGACCACCCCCCACCCCACTTGGCAGGGTGTCTTAGCTGGGGTGCAGGAATGGACCGCGTAGTCTGACCTTAGAAGTCTGCTCTGCTAGGACCAGCCGGGGGCTTCAGGAAGGAGCCAGAACTAATGGCTCCTAAATTATCAGGGTGTTTCTGAGTCCCGGCACTCCCTCCGTAGGGATCTGGAGACTGAAAAACCCCGGTGCTCTCTCAAGCCTCTTCATCTGCTTTGTAGCCATCCTAGACTCTAAAATTTGAAAAAGCCAGGTTACCGCCCCCGTCTGATTTTTTTGTTGTTTCCCAAGCACATCGAAGGCCATCGCCATAGGCTGCATGTGGGGACTCGCCACTATTCAATTCTTTCCCGGGCTGGAGCCGTTTCCTCCACCTGAGTCCAGACGCCAACTTCAACAGCTCCTTCCTTCCTTCCCTTTTCTCTCCCACCAGCCTATGGCTCCCAGTCTACTCAGAGCAATATTCAAACACAAGCAGATACTTTTAGAGAGCTGCAGGCTGATAAAGGGTGAAACTACTTCCCTTAAGGATCCGATTCTCGATTAGTCAGTGATTTACCACCATCATGGCATTGCTAACTCTAGTAATACCGTTTGGGCATTTCTCTGCAACTTCACATTTCTCACTGTTGAGCACAGTGATAGAAGAAGCTAAACAGAAAGGCAGGCCTGTCATAGCGCAAACAGAGTTCAGTGGGACTTAAACTTTTTTACCCACTGCTATTCCCAAAACAGTCTTGGTTTGTGCTGAACACAATAAATTTTATTGGAAATTAAATTTGTTTTAGTGCTACACAACAGCATAGTCTTTTTATATACCTATGCTGTAGGTTGGTGGTGAATGTTGACTTGTTTTCTTAGTCACATCTTGTCTGCCAGGCTGTCTCTCTCTGAGAGACTGTGTGTGTGTGTGTGTGTGTGTGTGTGTGTGTGCCTGCGTGTGTGCCTGCCTCTCCTCCTAAATTCAGAATGTAATAGTCTAGAAGGCCCTTTAGCCACCTTGTGGTTTTAGCTTTTTTTTTTTTTTTAAACCAGTGAGTAAACTGAGACTCAGGTTTCCTGTCTGGGACTCCCATTCAGTTGGTGGCAATGCCAGGACTAGATGCAGGTCTCCTCATTCTCACGCTGGTTCATTTTCTGTCCTTTCCTTCCTGGTGGTCGCAGAGTTCCGGGTTTTGTCTGGATTTGCCTGGACTGCAGTCTGCCAGCTCTCTTCTCTTGCAAGCCTCCAAAATGGCTCTTTGCAGGCCTAGGCTGCCTGCAGATGTTTCCTTGCTGTCACTATTATTTAGTGCAGCTGCCACTGGCCTTTGGTTTTACCATCTACTAATTCAACTGAAATATACCCAATAAGATGGGTGATGCTCACAGAGTAGAGAATAGGACACATCCAGGGTGTGCTTGAAAGCCAGGCCTTTCTAATGAACACACATGAAAGATGTCACTTGGGATCAAGGAGGGAAAAGTTGCATCTTCTGTGCTGTTTTCTTTTTGATGGTTTTGCACTATGTGGATCAGGCTGGCCTTGAACTCCTGGCCTCTGCCTCAGCTTCCCAAGTAGCTCAAAGTGCTGGGCTTGGTGCCATGGTGTCTCAGTGAGGCAAGAGGATCAGGAACTGAAGGTCATTCTTGACTACAGAGCTGAGTTGATAGTCAGACTGTGATACATGAGACCCTATGTCAAAAAACAAAAACCCAGTAGTGTAGGCCCACTCCACTGTGCCCGGGTTGTTATTTTGTTTTGTATTTTAGACTTGGGCTGAGAAATGGCTTAAAGCATAAAGGCACTTGCCAAAATGCTAAGTCCATATGGTAGATAAAAAGTTGAGTCCTGCAAAGTGTACTATGACCTCTGACCTACACACACTCACACACACTCTCTCTGGCACACACTAAATGTAATAAAATAATTGAGTATTTTTAATTGTTATTGTAGACATTGTGCACATGTTGGTACTGGTCAGAAGACAACTTTGTGGAATCAGCACCTCCCTTGCTGTGGGTTCTGGAGATCACACTCAGGCTTGCATGGCAGGTGTCTTACCCAGTGAACCTTCCCGCTAGTTTCCCCAACTACCCCTCCACACACACATTTAACATTCCTGTTAATATACTGAACTTGGGTAAAAGGCATGGTAAAATTAGGGTGATCCTTATGTCTATAGCATATGTCCATCCTTGACACCAATACCATAAAATTTTAAATGCTAGAGATCCCAGCACTGTGGCGGTAAAGGCAAGAAGACCAAGAGTCCAAAGCCATCTTCAACTGCACAGAGAGTTCAAGGCCATCCTGAGCTATTGGAGACCGTGTCTCAAACTTAAACTAGAATAAAATATGACTACTAGATTGCAAGGATCTGCTCTCTGCTGTCACTCTGTGTATGAACTATATATAGCTTTTTTGCAAAATGGAGAAATCATAACTCACTACAGAAGATTTTTTTTTTAATTGTCATAGTAAATATCCGCATGAAAGCAGAAACTTAATACTCCTGCCCCTGGCCAGCAGGAATCTTTCAGCATTCTGTAGGAGCACCATTTTGTTGAGGTGTTAATCTCACGTAAAACAGTCCGGGCTACTCCACCTTAAGAATTCTGGCTGCCAGCAGAAAGGCTGAGCCTAGCCGACCTCACTACGGATCTAAGTGTTTTGTTTACAATCAAGGCACCCAAGATCGTAAGGCAAATACTGAGAAGGCAGGAGACGGCTGTAGTAGCGGCGAAGCGTGAAAAAAAAAAAAAAAATACTATGGAGTCGTGAAGGAAGAGGCGGAGAGCAGAGCGCAGTCCTTGTAGAAAGTTAGGGACCTGTAGAAAAGGAAACCAGAGAGAAAATTTTCACACGGGTGGAATAAAGTTCCACAGTACATTGCTCTTCAATGGAGCTTGCTTCTCCAAGACCCCCTAGTCCTTCGTGAAGCTTAGTCAACCTTTCCACCCTGGGTGTCTTCTTAGTGCTGAGAAGTGTGTGTCGTGTGTCATCCCCTCCCTCCCCCCCCCCCCCCCCCCCCCCCCCCCCCCCGCTGGTTTGAGACTTTCAAGCATTTAGCGAAACAGGCTAAGACCAAAGATTGAAAACACCCGTGTGGAAGGTTCGTGTCCCACCCAAAAGGGTGGTTGTGCAAACAGCTCCCAGCACCTGGGCTCCCAGGTGCGATCCTCACAGGGCAATTATGAGCCTCAACTGTGTCTGTGAACAACAGTCCTGCTGTCTTCCCACCGCGAGCGCACACAACAGGACAGCTTTCACAACATCACCAGTCCTTCAGCTGCCTTATCCTTAGAGCCGGGAAAGTTGTGCCTGGCTTCTGACATTTTCAGTTCATCCTCACAAATATTTACTGAGCTCCTTCGGTCCCCTTGCTTTCACAGTCGTGCTCCCCCACCCCCGCCCCCACCCCCTGGGCCTGGAACTCACCGCGCCGCTTACTGCGCTGCCCCAGGAGGCCGCCTTTCCTGCCGGGCATCTGCCCATGCCCCCTCTACTCCTGCTCCATGAGTGTGGTGCTATGATTATGGGGTTGCACCACACTACCCAAACTGGGGGTGCAGCTATTGTTGTTCTTGCTTGTTTCTTTGTGTGTGTGTGTGTGTGTGTGTGTGTGTGTGTGTGTGTAGGGGGGGGTTCCTTGGTTGGATTTTTTGTTTGTTTTTCAAAGTGTTTCATTGTGTAATTCAAGCTGTCCTTAAACTTGCTGGCAGGCTTCCTGCTTCAGCCTCTGGGTTACAGGCATGTTCTACCACATAGCTTGCTTGCTTGCCTTTTTCACACATTTGTTGGCATCTCCTATTAGGAGGCATCATCCTGATCCTTGGGATATAGAACCAAAGAGTTGGAAATCAGGATGAAGCTTATATTCTAATAAGAGAAGGGAGCAGAAGATGAACAGTAAGATGCAGGGTGTGCATAGAAGGGATACACTGTGGCCAAGTAACAGTAGGAAAGGGAAAGTAGGGAGACGGTGGCCTGAGAAAGTGGCCTTCCAGAGAGGCGTAAGGACTTGAGAAAACAGCCATGCCAGGTATCTGAGAAGAGAGTGTATCCAAGTAGTAACGAGAGCAAGAGGAAAAGCTCTGGTGGGACCTTGCAGGATGCATTCATTCAAGGACACCTGTGCTGTGGACAAGGCAAAGCAAGAGTGTCAGCAGGAGTATTGGCTCACACTAGACCTTGTGTGAACAGCTGTTCCTAGCAAGTGATAAGGGAAGACCACAGGACATCAGGAGGGTTTAAGTAGCAGAATGATGGGATGAAGAAATTCCCAAGGTGTCCGTTTCAGCAGCATGGGGGATAAAGAAATGAATAAGGCATAGTTCTCACCTGTGGGGAGCATATACCCTTGACAGGCAGACCACCTCATACACAAAGAACTAGAGAGAGGAAGCAAAACACAAACGGGATGGAGTGAGCCGCTAACATGTGTCCTGGGGTCTTGAAGGATAAGGGAAATGTGGGCCAGCTCAGCTGGTTAAGAGTGCTTGCCTCCAATCTCAGAAACTCACATGGTAGAAGGAGAGAATCAGTTCTCATCCATGGCACATGTGTGACACATACATGTACACAAATAAATAAATAGCAAATAAATGAATGTCATTACTAAAATTTAAAAAAAAAAACATGTCAGCTCAGGAGTTCAAGGCCATCCTAAACTACCTAAACAGACTTGACAGTCTGTTTCCAGAGGGAAGAAGTTGGATATAGTGGTAGTGGTATATATATGCAATCACAGCACCTGGGCGGTGGAGGCAGGAGGAACAGCTCAAGGGCAAGCTAGTCTAGACTATATCAGATCTCCACCTCAAAAAATCAAGAAAAGAAAGAAAACTCTGATAAAATTACAAGCATATATCAGAAGGGAAGGTACTAGGGGATGAGATCAGACAGTCCCTGGTCATAGGAGGCAAGCAAAACCAAAATCTGTCTTCTGTATTCAGTGGTGGGTACTGCTGAGACTTTTGGTGAAGAGAATGACATGACATCTGTCTAAACTTGTCCTTAAATGAAAGCAAGCCTGTGCCTGGGCCTGTGTTAGGGTTTTAGATTTAGATTGATCAGACAAAAGTGATCTTCAGAGGTTGAAACTGAGGGTCATCTAAAAAAATGTCTAAGGCTGAAACTAACCGAAAAGCTGGGCAGACAGTCCCACTGTAGAAGAAATCCAAAGGGAACTGGGAGGCAGTAAGGCTATGAGGTAGAGCTAGAAGCAGTCTGGCACGATCTCCTGAACCCCAAAGGCATGGCTGCACTTGCTTTTTGGTGCCTCCAGCCTTGGCAGCGTATAGGGAAGCAGATGTTAAAAGGGGCTCAAACTGTCTTGGACAATGAGATCTTTGTCTTAGGAAGTGGAGTCTAACAGCAAAGTAAAGGTTGGGTGTGACGAGCCTGGAGAGGCTATACACAGGCAACAAATCATGGGGAGTAAAAGACTAATAAGGTAATATGGACTTGGAATGAGAAGTGCCCTTTTCAGAACGCTATCTTCAGCCCTTGTGTGTTGGAGATGCTGATAACATCTGTCTGCCAAGTCTCAGAGGAGGAGAAAAAGAACACATGATGAGAATCAGAGCTGCAGACCTGACTCCCTGTAGCTCGTTAGCCTCAAAGACATAGTCCTATATTAATAGGACCATTACTCCTCTTTTGCTCTAAACTACTGTGTAATGGGTTTCTCTCTATGGAATGTGACATTCAAGATTAACACAGTACTTCCCAGAACTGAAGCAGCTTCCTCTGGCTTTCTCACGGCTGAGCCTCAGTTCTGATACAGATACTAGGACCATCTTATGCACATGAAACTCTCAGAGAGAGGATCAAGTGTTCCAAGGCTCTCAGACTAGGGTAGTCCTCCTCTGGAGGTGACAGCCGAGTTCATCTTAGGAGGTGCAAGGATTTGATGGTTTTGTACATTGCACCTCTTCAAAGGCTTCACTGGCCTAATTAATAGGGCACTAGTCATAAAAAGAAGGTTCTGGAGCTGAGAAATGGCTCAACAGATAGAAGTGCTTGCCTGGCAAGCCTGATAGGAGTTCAGTCTCCAGAACTTACATGAAAGCTAAAAGAGCCAACTCCACGAAGCCGGTCTGACTCCATACACACATACATCCTGGCCTGACTCCATACATACACCCATCCTGGCCTGACTCCATACATACACACATCCTGGCCTGACTCCATACATACACACATCCTGGCCTGACTCCATACATACATCCATCCTGGCCTGACTCCATACATACACACATCCTGGCCTGACTCCATACATACATCCATCCTGGCCTGACTCCATACATACATACATACATACATACATACATACATCCTGGCATATGTGTCCACACACACATTACACATGCATTATACACAAGTCATATTTCAGATCCTTAGAGAAAGAAAAGCAGAATCTTTACATAAAAACTAGATGTAAGAAGAGGTTATTGGGCTGGAGAGATGGCTCAGCGGTTAAGAGCACTGACTGTTCTTCCGGAGGACCTGAGTTCAATTCCCAGCATCCACATGGCAGCTAACAACTGTCTGTAATTCCAAGATCTGACACCCTTACACAGACATACATATAGGCAAAATGCCAATTCACATAAAATAAATAAAAAAAATTTTAAAAAACAAGTTTTTTAAAAAAATTAATTATAATAATGAAATAATTTAAATATGGTAAAGTCATGGTTTTTAAAAATTGGCAATTTTTAGCTGGGGAAAAATGTTTTTGAGAATAATGTAGTAAACAAAAGCAAGCTGAGCAGTACTGCCAGTGTTCAATAGATAGGAATAAACATAAAAGCATAAATTCAAAAATATGAATATAATCCATTTTTCACATTTGTAAGTGAAACATGAAATTTAGAATAATGAGCATCCTTGCCGGTGAGCCACCTTTTCCAACTATATTCTTTTTTTTACACTCAGAAAACATGGAGAAAATTTTCTACAATTCTAACCTCAATCTTCAGTTTATTCAAAGTTACACGTAAATTAAAAAAAAGCAAAAAAATCAACAACAAACCTGGAAACTCCTCACTCTCTGTTTCTGATCAGTCTCTCTTAATAATCATTCACATGATTATTTGTTCATTTCTTCATTCATTAAATTTTTTAATGAGCCCTTAGCAGATGCCAGATTCTCTGGGGACACAGCGGAGAACAAAAGTACCCAAAGACCCTGCTGTCATGGAATGGTGCTCATACTCAAGTATGGAAGGCACACAATACACAAGTAAATAAGCGTAATACGTCATGTTGTTGTGGATGCCAAACAAGACAAAAAGACAAGCTGGAGAAGGGAGGGGGTGGAGGGGAGGGAGAGAGGGAGAGAGAGGGAGGGAGAGGGAGAGAGAGGTAGGGAGAGGGAGGGAGAGGGAGGGAGAGGGAGAGAGAGGGAAAGGGAGAGAGAGAGAAACAAAGGCCCATGTTGCATCAACAGGAAAGGATTCTTCAATAAAATGGCATCTGAGCACAGACCTGAATGGGGAAGGCATAGACCATGGAGGTTCCTGTGTTCCAGGCAGAGGAAAGAGCAAATCTAAAGTCTCAGAGGTTCACAATGTCCTTGGAGGTTGAGGGGCAACGAGGCAGCTAATATAAACCAGAAACGTGATGGAGGCTGGGTGGTAGACAATGAGATCAGACAGGAAGGTAGAGGCTCAGATGATAAACAATTCATAAACCATAGTAAAGAATCAATTTTGTTTTTTACTGAAGACTGTTGTCTTTAAGCAGAGATTTGGTCTGACTTTGGCCAAGCTCAGTTTCTTTGACTGTTGAATGGGAAGTACTTAATGAGGCAAGAGAGTAGGGAGACCAGCTAGCAGCCTCCACAGCACCCTAGGTAGGAAGGCTCAGCCCAAGGCAGTAGCTCTGTACATGAAGAGACAAGGAGAGCTGAAGGGATTTGCTAAAGCTCTGAAAAATAACTGTGTATGAGAGAGAAGAGACCATAATGATAAAAGCTTTGGCCAAAAACTACAAAAGAAGCTATTTGCTGAGCTGGGTTTGAGTGAAGGAAGAACAGATTTTGCTTATACTAGGTCTGAGCCAGGCATAGCAGCATACACCTGGTATCCTAATGCTGGGGAACCAAGGGGAGGAGTGTTTCAAGTTAAAAATAATAATAATAATAATAATAATAATAATAATAATAATAATAATTTGATGTGTCTGTGACACCCACATGGAAGTTTGAATATGTGCTTGGCTGAATTCAGGGGAGAGAGATTTATGTTATGAATTTGAAATTTTTGAGCACATAGGTGATATTAACACCATGGGACTAGCCAGACCTGCAGCATTTGGGAGGTGAATGCAGGAGGACCAGTAGTTCATTCTCCACCTTCAGTTACATAGCAAGTTCAAGACTAGCCTAGGCAAATGAGACTTTGTTTTGTTTTTAAAGCTACAGGATGAAGTTAGATAGAGGGGGGGTTAAGAAACTTAAACAGTAAACATTAGGCTAGTGTAACTTTTAGAAGTGACCCAGAAGCCATATTAAAGGAGAGGGAAAGAACATTTGATCAAATGCAATTGATAGGTCAAGAAAAAAGGAAGGGTGGGAATTCACACTTGTGTTTAGTTGATCTTGACAAGAATGTTGGAGCAGAGTGTAGTGGTGCATGCTTTTAATCCAAGCACTCTGGAGGATCTCTGTGAGTTTCAGGACAGACAGCCAGAGCTACAAAGACCTTGCCTCAAAACGAACTAAATTTAATTGAAAGAGGAGTCGTGTTGGAAGAGTAGAAGATGTAGAAGTTTACTGAGGAAGGCTGAGAAGAAAGCTATGGCTATGCTCATGTGGAAAAAAAAAGAAACAAAACAAAACAACCCTAGCTGAAGCAGATGATAAACCTAACATCATAAAAGCAGTTCTTGGACATGTAACACCAGATAGAAGCCACCAGTGAGGTATGACTAGTAGGGTAGCAAGAGTATTAAAAAGATGTCACAGTACCAAAGGGTAGCTTAGGAAAGACAGCGTGTTTAGTGTACACATGACACACTAAATAAATTATTGTAAAAAGATAGATTACTAAATTTACTTTAATCCAAAAAACAGCTATTAATCTGAAAATATTTTACATTAATATAGATTTTAGTTTATTGATACAAATGTAAGGTCAATTTTGTTATATATATATTTCTACTTTTGTTTAAAGTATTATGTTTATGCAATTCCTTTAAAATTATAATGTATAATTAAAAAATACAAATTAATAATCATTCACTATAACCAAACTTAAAGTCATGTTAGTTAGATTTATTATCTACTTATATTAAATACTTGACAATATGCTATATAAACTAGACATACAAAATCCATTAAAAAATGACCTCTAAACTTAGTCAAAACAATCTGAGATAGTCCTTCAAGTCCCGCCAGACAACCTCCAAGACACACACACAAAAAATGACAAACTATGCCAAAACAGGCAGAACAGTCCTTCAAATTTCCTGCTTCACTAAAAATATGCCAAAAACTGTAGGCCTATAGGCTAAAAATAGATGCCCCACCATTTTACAAGACTTTAAGTGACTGTCCAGACAAACAGATGTCATCTCTGTCATTTCTAGATTTTAAAAGTTGCTTATACCTCCAGTTTACTCAGGTAATATTATATCCTTCTATAGTCTTTAATATAGTTAAAGATTAAATTATATTATTTATTTATATATTATATATATTAAATTATAAAAATATATTAAATATAAAACTTTAGACTCACAGAATAATAAAGCATTTTCTTTAATTTTAGTAAATACAAATAGACTAAATATTATAGCTATAATTCTTGCTTAGTAGCTATTTTGTCATATATAATTTTGCTATGTGAAAATTAAAACCTTCCTTTTTGATTAGACAGAAAAAGGGAAGTGATGTGCAACATCTTTATGCTGTAAATAAAGGACTGTTTTGGCCCCTGGCAAGCATCTTAAAAGTAGGCAGAGAAATAGAAGCATAGATAGAGAAAAGAGGGCGGAGTCAAAAGACGTGATCCAGCTGCCCAAGAATCAACATATAAAATAACACAGGTGAACCATGGGCTACGTGGCTGGACAGATTAATAAAAATGGGTTAAATTAAGATAAAAGAGCTGAGACACAGGGCAATCAGCATAAAATTAATGTAAGTGTCTGTATGTTTCTTTGAGAGTTTGAGATTGCTGGTCCAGATAAACAGCAGTGAGCAAGTCTGAACTGTAGTGCTAGTCTAGGTCCAAAACCTCATTTTACACAAGGCTCTGGGTTCTGTTACCAGCATTGAAAAAAAAGTGCCTCCTCCATATTGACTACCTCTCTTCTGTTTCATTGATTGATTTTACACTTCTACTTTCAATTCTTTTATTAAATTTAATTTTTTTTTAAACTTTATTTATTTATTTGCCTTGGTGTTTCCCTGGAACTGGAACTACAGACAGTTGTTAGCTGCCATGTGGGTGCTGGGAATTGAACCCAGGTCCTCTGGAAGAGCAGAGGGTGCTCTTAACTGCTGAGTCATCTCTCCAGCCCCTTAAATTTAATTTTTTAAGACAAAGACTTTAAACAGCCTAGGCTGGCTTCATACTTGACATATAGTTGAGGATGGTCTTCAATTTCTAATTCTCCTGCCTCACTTCAAAGAGCTGAGACAAAAGGTACCCATCACCATACCTGACTTATTTTTTTAAAATTTCATAATACATTGTTGTGCCAACAAAAAGCTTTAAACTCTTTAGGAAGCTGAGTATGATGGTTAATGCCTATAATCTTTAGAAGGCTAAGATAGAGATTGCCATGAGTTAGAAATTAGTCTAGGCTAGCTTAGGTGTTGTATTAGTTAAGTTGTCTATTGTTGTGAAGAGACACCATGACCACAACTCTTATAAAGGAAAATATATAATTGGGGTGGCTTACTTACAGTTCAGAGGCTTAGTCCATTATCATCATGGTGGGAGTGGCAGACATGGTGCTGGACCAGACGCTGAGAGTTCTACATCTTGATCCAAAGGCAACAGGAGTCTGTCTATACTAGGTGTAGCTTGTTGGTAAGAGACCTGAAAGGCAGCCCTGACAGTGACACACTTCTTCCAACAAGGCCACACCTCCTAATAGTGACACTCCCTATGAGCTTATTGGGGGCCAGTTACAGTCAAACTACCACAGATGTCAAAGACCTTGTTTCAGAAATATAATTGAAAACAATTTTATTTTTGAGACAGGTCACAAGCAGTCCTAGTTGACCTGACACTCCCCGTGTAGCTAAGGCTATCCTTGAGCTCCTGATCATCCTGCTTCTAACCTCCCAATTGTTAGGACTGAAGGTATGTGGAGCAGACTTTGAGCAGCTATTTTTCTTAGCCAGGATATTATCTTTTGAACCTTTAAAAATAGTTTCAGACATCATTAAAGATTCTTATTATATCAAAAGGGTGTTTTTGTTTTTATTTTTGGTTGTTGTTTTGAGATATGTCTCACTGTGTAGCCATAGATAGTTTGGAACTTGAAATATAGCCCAAGCTGATCAGAAACACGTGGTGATCCTGAGTACCACCATGCCTGGCTGGACTGACTTTTCACAAGAAGCCTTTACTAATGCTGCACTCAATGGTCTGTTTCATACTTTTCTGGTTCAGTGGGTTGGATATCTCCAAGGCCGAATGCAACAGACAACTTTCTGTTTTCCCTTAACTCAGAATTACATTGTTTTTCTGACCTAGAATGAAACTCGGTTACTTCAGAGTAACTTTCTTTGCCTTTCTTTACTGAAAAGGCAGAAATACCCCAAATAGTTAGACCATCTGCAGCTACAGGAAGAAAGAAGACAGTTGGTATAAGATAGAATTCCCTACTCTGCCCTGAGCAGAACACCCAGGAAACAGGAATATGATTGACTGTGACCCTGCCTAATGCATGAATAATATCACAAGGCCTGAACCATCAGCTCCAATTCTGCAAATATTCCAAACCACAACTATATTTGTAATCTACTTTTCTAACATTCCTACAAGCATTTTAATCCTCAGAACGAGATAACTCAGCTGTTAAAAGTACTTTCTATTCTTGCAGAGGACCTGGGTTCAATTCCCAGCACCAACATAGTAACTCACAACCATCCATAATTCCAGTTTCAAGGGATCCAATACCCACTTCTGACCTCAGCAGGCATTAGTAATGCACATGATTCGTAGACATACATGTGAGCAAACCACTCATACACATAAATAAATCTTTAAAAAATTAAAGTTTTAATCTTTAGAAATTTTGTTTATTATTGTTTTGTTTTTTTGAGACAAGGTTTCTATGTGTAGCCCTGCAGTCCTAGAACTTTTTCTATAGACCAGGCTGGGCTCAAACTTAAAGATCCTCCTGCCTCTGTCTGCTGAGTACTGGGTTAAAAGTGTTCATCACCAGGCTTAATCCTTAGAAATTAAATTGAACTCCAAACCTGCCAACATCTATCTGCTAAATTTTTCTCCATAGTATAACATAATAATATGAACTTAATATTTAATTTATGATGGAGTATTCTGGTACTTGTTTGTGTAGTCAGTATAACCCTTAAGAAATACATGGGCATGGTGGGACATGACTGCCATTCCAGCATTTGGGAGGCAGAGTCAGGAGAATCAATACCTCAAGGTCAGCTTCACCTACACAGCAAGCTCCAGGTCTAGGATACAAAAAAAAAAGAAAAAGAAAAAGAAAAATTAAAGTTAAAAGGTAACTTTTCAGCTGGGTGTACCCTTTACATATCTGTGTACACACACATACACAAAACGATTTATCTATCTATCTATCTATCTATCTATCTATCTATCTATCTATCTATCTATATCTAATTGATTTATTTAATGTGCACAAGTGTTTTGCCTGCATGTATGTCTGGCCTCCAGATCCCCTCAAACTGGAGGTGTTGATAGTTGTGAGCCATCATCTCTCCAGCCTCCTATAATGTGGAATGTCTTTGTGTACACTGTAATATGCTCTATTACCATTGGTTAATAAATAGAAGCTGTTTTGGCCTATAGCAAGGCAGCTTAGAGGCAGGCGGGAAATCCAAGCAGAGATAAAGATGAAGGTGGGTGGAGTCAGGGAGAGATGCCAGCTAGATGCAGAGGAAGCAAGATGAGAATGCTACACTGAACAAAAAGGTACCAAGCCACATGGCTAAACATAAATAGAAATATGAGTTAATAAGAGTTAGCAAGCAATAAGACTGACCCATAGATCAAACAACTTGTAATTAATAGAAACCTTAGTGTGGTTATTTGCGACTAAATGGCCGAGGAACTGGCCGGGCGGGACAGAGAAACTTTTGACTATAACGATTAGTACAGACTTTTCCCTCAACAAGGAAAATGACTACTAATTAAGCCAACCTTAAACTCTCAAGAATTAGAACTGAGGGGGATGAAGAGTTCACACAGCAGTTAAGAGGGCTTATTCTTCTTGCAGAGGACCCAGGTTCAATTCCCAGCACCTGCAAGGTGCTATCAGTAACTCCAATCCAAGGCATCTGATGTTCTTTTCTGCCCTCCATGGGCATCTGACACAAACATTGTACACAGATATACATGCAGGCAAAACACTCATACACAAAAAATAATTAACAAATATATAAAAAAAAATTCATTAGAACTGGGAGGTCCTTCTGTAGAATCAGAGTGAAGTTATACCAGCAATGTATGCTGGAATGTTTAATCATGAACATCTGTGGTAAGCTATCTGATTCCCCAAATTTCTAAGAAATTCTGGTTTACCTGTCACCCTTATAACTGGGATAGTGGTGCACATCTTTAATTCTAGAACTAGTGAGGCAGAGACAGTTGGATTTTTGTGAGTTCAAGGCCAGTATGGTTTACATAGTGAGTTCCAGGACAGCCAGAGCTACATAGAGAAACTGTCTTAAAAAAACAAAAACAAAAAACAACCTCCCAAACCAAAAAAACTCAAAAACTCAAATTAAAATAATAATAAATACCACATGACCCTTGTAAATGTCCCATAGACCAGTTTTTCATGTTATAAGAACTTGCAGTATGGCTAGAATTCCTGTGCACACATGAACACACATTACACACATTACCTGTGGTGACAAGTGAGACAGATCCTTTCATCCAAAAGATATAATCTGACCATATCTCATGAGGCAGGTCCAATTACGCTACGGCCACTCTCCATATGGTCAGAGGCAAGTCAGATTTAATAGTTAACTGTCTATATCCAAGGCACGCACACAACTAACCCAGCCCAGCTGACATAGAACAGTAACAGTTTGATTTGATCATTCTTTTGATGTATTTCATTCTTTCCTTATGTATCTGTTGATAACATATGACAGGTCAGGCATTATGCTGGGTGCTGCAATCACAGTCACAAATAAGCTCCACAGACAAACAGGACTGACTAGGTGTCAGTGGGGAAGGCTCAGATGTACCATATAGAAACCCCAAACAATGGGGCTAGTGAGGTCACTCAGAAGGCAATGGCTCTTACTATCAGGTGAGATGACCTGAGTTCAGTCCCTGGGACCCAGGTAAGGATAAGAAGGACTCCTCAAAGTTGTCTCTGACTTCTAATAGGTACAGTTGTTTGATCAAATGTAACTAAAAACAAAAAACAACAACAAAAAAAACCCAAAACCCCAAAGAAACAAATTAAGAGAAAAATCTAGTCTCTAATAAACCCAGTTCTCATTACTTACATAGTAGATTCTCTGTGGAATTTAATTTTTTTTCTAACAGAACTGCTTTATACATATACAGTTTCTCAGTCATGATGAGGTTTGCATCAGCAAACTGTTTAACCAAGTGAAATCACAAGGACAGAGTTAAATCATAGCTCCTCAATGCCTTGATGAGTGGTATGTGGAATGACCTAACTAGACGGTCAGGATACACAGATGTTCATGATTAAACATTCCAGCATACACTAGACCAAGTTCAGTGTAACCACTGTTTAATACACTGCACACTTGACAGAGTTTTAATGTGATGTGATGTTTTAGACTCAAATATAGATCCCTCGATGACTTCTTTTATCCACTTGTTTTCTTTTGTTTGAGGCAGTGTCTCATTATGTTTCAGAGGTTGCCCTGGAAATCACTGCAGGTACCCTAGGCTGGCCCCAGACTCCACACCCTGGGTTTGCAGGTGTATCTCAAGTGATATCAACAAAAGTAGACGTATAAAAAAATGTCAAAAAGAAAAGAAGTAGACATGTTTAAAATAAAGGAAAAAGGGCTAGAGAGATGGCTCAGTGGTTGGGAACACTGACTGTTCTTCTGGAGGACCTGAGTTTGATTCCCAGAATCCACATGGCACCTAGCAACTGTCTGTAATTCTAAGATCTGACACCTTTACATAGTTATACATGCAGGCAGAGCACCACTTCACATAAAATAAATATTTTTAAAACATAAAGAAAAGGAGGAGGCATTAAGTAAAGAGAAAGGGAGACAGAGAAAGCAACTCTTGACTCATCACAGACGCTTAAGAGATTGCTCAGTGGTTAGAGCACTGGCTGCTCTTGCACAGGACCTGGGTTCATTTTCTAGCACCCTCATGGTGCTCACTACTGTCTATAACTTCAGTTCTGGGGGAGTCTATGCTGGCTTCCAGGGGTACCAGGCATACATTCATGAATGCATGCATGCCCAAACATACATACAGTACATGTAGTCAGAAACTCATACACATAAAATAAAAATAAATGTATTAAAATTTATACTATTAATCAATATTTGGATCCAGATTTATCATAGGTTCATGCTTACCATGGATGTAGTCAAAACTGCTCAAAACAAAATTTGAAAACCCCCATGTGCCTACTCTAACGTTCAGTCTGACTTTCTGACACTACTCATTCTGAGAGCTCTATTGGACTCTCTGATAGGCTGTTGAGATGTGAGTCAAATGCCAGCAGCTCTTGGCGTGGGAGTATATCTCAGTGGTACAACAAAGTCCTCTGTTCAGCTAGCACAGAAATCCCAGTATTGGAGAGAATGTGACAGGGGGATCACCACAAGTTCTAGGCCAGCCAGGATGTGCAGTGTGTTCCAGGACAGCCTGGGGTACAGAGTGCCTCCCATCAGAAAAAAAAAAAAAAAAAAAAAAGACAGCATTAGTTCCTTAGCACCAAAGCAATAAAGAAACCTTTACTTATTTCACACACACTGAGTTATGTGGTAAAGCTGCAAAGTGTAAATGAAGGTGTGAAACCACTTTCTCCTATGTATGTTGGGGTACAGACTGATCAAGAAAGCAAAAGCCAGACATTGTAGCACACCCATGTGACTCCAGCTACTGTTTACACTGAGGAAGAATTCCAAGATCAAGGCCTGTCTGGTCAACTTTGAAAAAGCTTGTCTTAAAACACAGACAAATAAAACTTGGGTATGATTCTTACATATGTAATCCTAGCACTAGGAAGACCAAGACAGAAAGATCACTGAGAGTTTGAGACCAGCCTGGGCTACACAGTGAGTTCAGTCTAGCCCGGACTGTACACAGTAAAACTTGAAGACAAAGTAAGGCCAGGTAAGTACTTGCCTAACATATGCAAGTCAGACACACTTGTGTCTGGGGGCGGGGGAGGTGGAAGGGGCAGACACGATTTTTTTAAAGCAAACTTTTGGACTAGGTTTTTAGTTTTGATGGAACTATATTGGTTTGCTTTAGTGTAAAACCAGTACTAGAGATTTAGCCTAGGATCTTGTACATTCTAGGCAAATACTCTACCATTGAGCTATATCCCCAGTCATAGTTTTGCTTTTTATTTTGACTCAGCGCTTCACAAAGTTGCCCAGGCTGGCCCTGAACTCTTTCTGTAACTCAGGAAAGCTTTGAACTGCAATCTTCCTGTTTCATGTTCCTATCTATTTAAGGTTGTGGGCCTGTGACACTAGGTCTGGATGAAACTGCGCTGTTTTTGTTTTCTTGAGAAATGATATCGTTCTATAGCCTAGACTGGCTCAGACAGTTATACATCACTATAGTTGGCCTGAAACTGCTGTCAATTGCAACAAATGCCCTTAAGGGTGTGTGTGTTCAAGGAAGCATCATCTGTTTCAGGACTAAAGGCTCGAAGGTGGTATGTCTAACAGAAACAGGGACACAGCGATTTGGGTTTCCTAAGAGACACATTTTAAAAAAATAATTATTTTTATGTGAATTGGTGTTTTACCTGCATGTACAACTGTAAGGGTGTCAGATCTTGGAATTACAGACAGTTGTTAACTGCCATGTGGATGCTGGGAATCGAACTCAAGTCCTCCAGAAGAACAGTCAGTGCTCTTAACTGCTGAGCCATCTCTCCAGCCCAACAGCTACATTTTTGCAATGTAAAAAAAGAAAAAAAGAAAAGAAATTTCATTTCAGTATGTAATGAATATAAAATTTAGCAAGACTGTTGCTATTGTGGAGACAAGGTCTCAGTATGTATCCCTGGCTGGCCTAAAATTCACAACCCTAGTTCTCCTGCTTCAACCACCCAGGTCTCAGCATTACAAATGACTCATCATGCCCAGCTTCTCATTTCCTTTGTCATACTGCTGTATTGAAATCTAGAATATTTTATGCTTACAGTCCATTTTAATTTGGATCAGCACACTTCAGTGCTCCATAGCCAGAGTGCTGGTCAATAACAGAGGACATTTTTCTACCACAGTGGGCAGGAAGCCTTAAAAGGCTATAATAGTAAGTCCAAATGTCAGTTGAGATCTCATTGTGTCCTTTTGACCACCACACTATTTTTATGGTTTCTAGGTAAAGTTTAAACGGACTACTCCTAACTCTAAACTTGTTATTTTTAAAGGCAGTTATTTGTGACAGGGTCTCTCACATAGCCTGGCCTGGCCTTGAACTCCTGATCTTCCTGGCTCTGCCTCCAAACTGCTTGAGACAATGGGTATGTACCACTATGACTAGCTTAAAAGGTTAAAGAATGTTATTTTTTTGACGTACATACTTGTAGCTCAATATATGGGTTTAATGTATAATGGAGTTCTGAGTAATAACATACAAAGGAATATCTATTAAGTCCCATGGGAAAGAAACTGTCTTCATGAAAGTGATTTCAAGAGGAATGATGAAGAGCTACCCCATCCCTTACCCCTTAAAGATTTAGAAAGATGAAGTAGCATATGCTGGCTCCTGTCCAAGCCTCCTGAGTGCTAGGATTATAGGCTCAGTGGTCTCTTTCCTTCTTTTTGGAAGATTTCCTATTGAGAACATGTTGAGCTGTGTGACAACAACCTTGGTATAATGACAAAAGATTCTTTAACACAGTGAAGATAACAGAAGGGCATTTTTCTTATCAGAGATGTAAATTTATGAAGCCAACCGTGCAGACACACTGAACAAAGGGAGGCAAGGACAGAGTTCCCTATCAGAAGGGAGAGTGAGTCGCAAGATCCTCAGGGCGCTCTGCCTAAACAGTAAGAGCCCAAACCTTCCTTCTTCCTGCCATTTACCTCTCTTGCTGAAGATTCTCTCCTCCATCATTCCTTCTTCTTCTTTTTTAGACAGGGTTTCTCTGTGTAGTTCTAGGTGTCTGGGACTCAATATATAGACCAAGCTGGCCTCAAACTCACAGAGACCTTCCTGCCTCTGCCTCTGGGGTGCTGAGATTAAAAGTGTGCACCACTACACCCAGCCCACATTATTTCTTCTTAAGGTAGAACAAGAGTGTAGGATTACCCCCCAAGTACTTACCAAGTACTTACTCAGTATAGAGCTAAAAGTGACAGCAAAGATTAAAGAAAAAAAAGTTCCCCACCACCCACCAAAAATGTCAAAAACATGTATTCACTCAATATGTAGACCCAAATGATGGCAAAGCTTTCAGTGCTTTACAATGTCATGGTAAATCATGGACAAACATGCTGTACTAACTGGTCTTGTATGTCCGCTCAACACAAGCTAGAGTCATTAGAGAGGAAGGAGCAGCAGTTAAGGAAATGTCTCTATGAGATCTAGCTATAAGGTATTTCCTCAATTAATGATCAATGGGAGAGGGCTTAGTCCAGGGTGGGTGGTGCCATCACCTGGCTCTTGGGCCTGGGTTCTACAAGAAAGCAGGCTGAGCAAGCCAGGGGAAGCCAAGTCAGTAAGCAACTCCCCTCCGCAGCCTCTACATCAGCTCCTGCCTTCAGGATCCTGCCCTCTATGAGTTTCTGTTCTGTGTTGTAGAAGGTTTCTGGCCCAGACTTTCCAGTCTAGACCGGAGGTTTGGACCCACTCTCAGCTCCACTGCTGCTCAGGCCCAAATAATCATACAGACACTTGTATTATTTTTAAGCTGATCAAGCTAGGGCCCAGGCATATAACTTGTTAGCTCAGTCTTAAACTAACTTATCTTTCTTACTGTGTTCAGCCATGTGGCTCAGTACTTCTTCTCAAAGCAGCATTTCAGCTTTTTTCCCTCTACATCTGCTGCTTCTCCTCATTGTGTCCCTGTTGCATCCCCTGGGTGTCTGTCTTTTGCTCTGAGATGTTCCCCAAGTTTCCTTAGTCTGGTAGCCCTGCCCACACTTCCTGTCTGCCTATGGCCAATCAGCATTTTTTATTAAACCAGTAGGCCATATTTACAATGAAACAGAATGCAATTCCCCTACAATTCTCTCTTCCTCCAGTGATGGACTCAGATCTAGAAATATAAGCCAAGTAAACCCTTTCTACTCCAACTTGATTTTTGGTCATGGTGTTTCTTTGAAGCAACCCTAAGACACATTCCCAGAGAGTTGGTTGAAGAAATGGCACTGTGAAGTTTTTCAGTTACTGATTGTGAAAACTTTAAGTATATTTTATGAGTCACATAGGAGACTAAATTGGTGACCATTATTCTTGTTTGCTTCCTTTTCTTCTTTTTTGTTTGTTTAAAGACAAGGTTTCTCTGTGTATCCCTGGCTATCCCAAAACTTGCTCTATAGATCAGACTGGCCTCAAACTCAAAGATTTGCCTGCCTCTGCCTCTCAGATGCTGGAATTAAAGGAGTGAGCCATCACTCACAAGAAAGACATTTTGTTTGACCATTTACCAGTGTAGTTGAGTTAGAAACTCAAAGGACTCATTTCTTTTTAAATTCAAATATCTTACATTTAAGTTTTTGAGTGTGCAGATACTACAGCCCACATGTAGAGGCAAGAGAGAGGGCAATCTTTAGGAGCAGGCTGTCTCCTTCCACTGTTTCCATCCAGGAAACCAAACTCAGATCATCAGGGATTGGGGGCAAAAGCCTTTACTCACTGAGCCCAGGTCCCATATTTCTACTCACCTTTTCGCTGTTTATGTGAGTTTTATGTTGTTGTCCATTGCTGGGATTTTTGCTTGAGACAGTTTTGCTGTGCTCTTTAGGCTGGCTTTGAACACTTGAACCTCCTCCTCAGCCTTGGCAGCTGGCACTGCAGATGCACCACCATACCAGGCTTTATCTACTTTTTTCTTGAATGAGAGAGAAAGAGATGTTTAGTTTATGTGTGTGTTTCCCTGATTGCATTTATATGCATCACATGTAGTACCGTAGTACCCAGAATCCAGAAAAGGGCATTGGATCTCCTGGAGCTGGAATTACAAAAGGTTGTGAGCTGCCATGTGGGCACTAGGGACCTGACTCCAGTTCTCAAGAGCATGTGCTCTTAACCACTGAACCATCTCTCCTGCCCTGAATGTATGAATTCTTCATCTAACTCCCAAACAGAATTTCCATTAGGCATTTTGTAATGTTCAAACCGGTTTTTCAGAGTGGCTATGGTGGTACACTTCTGTAGCTCCAGAACTTGGGAGAATGAACCAGGAGGGTTCCACAGCAAGACCCTCTCTCAAACAATGAACCCCTCCAAAACAACAAAAAATTACCAGTACAATCTGTTTTTTTATGGTAGCTGTCAGTCTTGACAAAGTAAGCTCTCTTGTTGAGTTAGTCTAATCATAAATGTAAACGAGAAATTCCTATTTTTCCTTTATACAGAAATTTTGTATTTTTTCCTTTATGAAGAAAATGTCAATTCAACATAGGCTTGGAAAACTGGTTATCATCTTACCTCAAATAAAGCTCTTATTCCTGTAGATAAGAGAGAATTTGAAAGTAAGTTCCCACCTGTTTCTGTTTTTAAAACACGGGTCTCATATAGCCCAAGCTGGCCAGGAACTCAGGGTGTCAGACAATGACCTTGAATTTCTGATCCTGCCTCTATAGCTGGGAAAACACAGGTATGTGCTACTAGGTCCCATTTTATTCAGTTCTGGATGAAACCTGTGGCTTTTGTGCAGGGAGCTACAACTGAGCTACAAACTCCAGCCATCTAGATAATCCATTTTATCTATCTATCTATCTATCTATCTATCTATCTATCTATCTATCTATCTATCTATCTATCTATCTTGCCATGAACCATCATACCCAGGTGACAGAAAAAATGTTTAAAAATACTATTCTTATTATAACTATCATATTGAAAATGAAGAAAATCCAGCGGCTAGCTTTTGAGATGATGGCTTCTCCTGTGATTTTTGAGGAGCATGAAAAGCTTTTAAAATCTGGCCCGGTTTGTTCACATACATACATTTTCCTTTTCTTACTTATTGAAATCTCACTTTTCTAGTAGGAAATGTTACAAATTTAAAGTCTTCAAACCCACTAGTCAAAAAATAACTAGGGTTTAATAAAATTGTCAAAAACAAAAATTGTTTTTAAACCTAGAAAAAATATACAGGCTTAGCTGATTTCCCTATTTATGATTTTTGAGCATACTGGAATGTATCAATAGAAATTCTTTCACATAACTTTAAAAAAGTCACTCTTCTCCTACTTGCAAGTGGATAATCATAACTAAAATAATCTAAATCAAATGCGCTTATCAGATCGTATTTTATAAGCATTGTCTGAATCCAATTGAAGCAAACTTGGAATGAGTATTCAAACTTAAAACTGGCATCTAGGCTTCTGCTTTATCTGGCTACTGCTTCTAGTGTCAGCTCTTTCTAGCTTCAAAATTTGCATGGCTGCCTCTCTGAGTTTGCTTCAAGAATCAGCTTTAAACCATGCAGGAATTGCTCAAACTCGGCGGTCTCAGGGTCAGGCTTATTTGCATCTTTGCCAAAGCAAAGTCCATCCTTTAATTAGATGTCAGCGCCGCCAGCCTTCGCGCTCACGCTCCCTTGTTCACTTTAGTGAAGATGGAGTGCCCAGCATCTGGGTCATTTGTGCTTATGCCTCTGACAGCACACCGACTTCTAGACGGAGGTGTTTCCTTTTCAGTTCTCAGAGCTCTCAAGGGCTCACCAAGCCTTCCTACACCACCGTTCCTCGCTCCCTACTCAGGGACCACGTCACCCGCGCAGGCGCAGGAGCAGACTCTAGCGGGAGGGAAGGGACCTGCACTCGGCCCGGGGTAAACAAGCACTGCGCAGGCGCAGTGGGCCAAGGTTTTTGTCTTTTGTTTTTGCATAGTAAAAAGAAAAAAGAAGAGGGGGCGGGGAACGTCAAGCAAACCCCTGTATCCAAACTGTCTGACTTTTTGCACTTTAACTCCGTTTGTGAGGGTATCAGCTGGGAGACCGTGGGAGCCCAAATCCTCCACAGAACTCCGGGACCCGCTTCTGACTGACTGAGACTGAAAAGACAAAAAAAGGAGAGGTGGTGGGCGGTCCTCACCACGCCACAGAAGAACCTCAGCGCTTGTCTTTCCCCAGACAACGCGAGATCTTGTGCCAGGACGTGACTCCACACACCCCGCCCTCTCCGTGACTATGTGCGCATGCGTATGGCTTTTTGGCGCGCAAACGTGTTTCAAAACTTCCTGCTTAGTCACAGGTGTCCGAGATCAGCCCGCAGCATCACGTGCTCAGGGATTTTGGTTCGAAATTCTCCTTGAATGTAATTCGGTCCTTCGTATGAGTTCTTGAGAGGTTTCAGCGAATCAAACAGCCAGAGCGAGCAAGCCCATCACGGTTTTAAAATTAAATGTTGAGTTTTAGTTGTGCAGAATGGTAATTTTGCAAGCAGCCTAAAAGGATAAGTCTGAGGCACGAGAGGATTTCCCCCCCCCCCTTTTCTTGAAGACCTTGAGAAAGGCTGTGAATATGAACCGAGGTAATACAGTGGGGTGAAGATGGGGAATTTTAAAGATGGAAGTAAATGAAGACAGTACCACATGGTTGAGAGATGAGGCGAGAAGGGACTGTAGTTAGTAGAGGAAGCTTAGTCTATAATATCTATACATATTTATCAAAAAGGCAGAAATGTCATTTGGTCTATGACAGCAAAGAGTGAAATGGGTGTGTCTTTGAGTGGAACAGAGACATTTCTGAAAGGGTTATGAGCAAGAGCTGAGGTTGGGACGGGGTAAAACAGGTAATAATCTGGAGTCTGGAATGCTGGAAAGTGTGAAGGCTCTCACTGATCTGGCCTCTTTTCTCTCCCAGGGCACTTGGAACATCTGCACAAACACTGGATTTTTGCCCTACAACGTCTCAAAGGTACCATCCAACACCTGAAGTGTCCTCTTTCCAATAGAATCCTTGGGCATCTCCCACCAACCTCACCCTTTAGGCAGAATGAAATGTAGTTTACGCGTCTCTGGCTCATTACAAAACCACACATTCCTAGCCTCTCAGTTCTGTAAATCTTGGCATCCACCTTAATATTAATGCTATAAATTAGTCAATATTCAGTCAATCCTCACTATCCCCTAGCAATTGTTTCCAGGACCTTGCACGAATATTGAAATCTGTAATGCTCAAGTCCCCTGTGTAATAAAGTGTAGTATTTGCATATAACCTCTGCCCATCTTCCTGTAAACAATATCTTGATTACTGGAGATATGTAAATCAGTGTAAATACTATGTAAATTGATAGATCCCAGACTCAGGGTACTATCCTCGGGAAGGGGGGCCCCAAGAACCCAGACTCCAGGCTGTTGATGTAAAATAACATGAGAGGTTTATTTCGTCTGCAGACTGGCTACCTCCCTGCCTCGGGAAGCAAGGGAGTAGCAAGGGAGGGGCAATCCCATATCTCTTTTAAAGGCTAAGACCATAAAATCACCATAGCAACAGGGGCAACACATGATTGGTCACTCGTAAGGTTGCTCACAGTAGTCGTGGGGTTGCCTTAAGACCAGCTGGTTAGGGGGCTTTTACAACCGGGTGTTGGTCACCGCTATTCTGCTTGGAACTTCTGGTATTTTAATCACAGTTTCGACCAGACCATTGTGTCCTATCTGAGCTGATTATGGCTATCTGGGCTGGGTCACTCTGTTTCCTGGGACAGACTTTTAGACTTTTAGTTCCTTGTTCTCATGGGGGTGCTCTGCTGAATACCTGAACTGAATGCCTGGATCAAGACTTAGAACCCAGGGTCCTTACTATGTTGTGTAGGGAGTAATGACAAGAAAAGCATTCAATATAGATGCAAATTTTTCTCAAATTTTTTTTTGTCTGCTTTTGACTAAATCTGAGGATGTGAAAGCAGGCACTGACTTTCTGCTTCTCTGTGAAAGAGTTATCTCCCTGTATTGATCACCTAAATAGGCTCAAAATAGAAGCTCAGGCAGTTGTCTTGCCTTAGCTTCCCTAATAACTGACACTGCAGGTGTGTGCTGGGTACAGTTCTGAATATATTTTAATCCTTTGTGTGTTATATAGAGTACATATAGGAAGACAGATGAGGCTCCTCTTAGAGCCCAACAAAAAAGTAGCTAGCTAATAGGTAAGCAATATAGCTTCCTTCATCTCAGAAAACAAAAATGGAATGCCAGGATTAAAGCTGGCAATGATGGAGGAAGATCTAGTTATTAACATGTAGAGGAAAATGCTTGGAAACCAGGTATAGAGTCATATCCTACCTACTCAAGAAGGCTGAGGCAGGAGGACTGCTTGAACCTAGTTGGGAAACAGCCTGGGAGATAGACAAGAGAGGAAGGAATGAGGGTAGAAAGGGCCACAAACGGTAGACCCTATCAGGAATTCTCCCTCGAGCACTGTATTTTGCCCTGTAGACTATGTGCTGAATTCACAGGAAAAACTTATAGATACAATAGAATAGGATCTCTAGGTTGAAGCTTAGATATTTGGTGAGGGAGTGGAATCATGTACCATCTAAGTGAAATATAGAAACTGTTTAGAATTGGGGGTCCAAAACCTGAGGCTAGACTCTTGCATTTGCCAGTCATGCCACATGACATCTAAGTAGTGGCTTACTTGCCGTATTTATAAAGAATTACTGTAAAAGAAGAATAAGAGTATCTTTTTTGAAGAATTATTTTATTTTACCCGTGCTTTGTCTGTGTTATATGCTTGTGCACCTATGCCCTCAGAGGCCAGTAGAGGATATCTGATCCCCTGAGATTGGAGTTACGGGTGGTTGTGAGCCTTCATGAGCATGCCGGGAATTGAAACTGAGTCCTTTGGAAGAGCAACCAGAACTCTTAACTACTGAGACATTTCTCTATTTCTCCAAGCTTTTATTAAAGAATTCGTGTGATGGCAAAATGAGCTACTGTTGGAAAGATTGTGACATAACAGCATAGGACTTATCATATATGATCAGTAAGGGAGAATTTCTTTTTTTTCTTTAAACTTTATTTATTTATTTATTTGCCTTGGTGCTTGCCTGGAACTGGAACTACAGACAGTTGTTAGCTGCCATGTGGGTGCTGGGAATTGAACCCGGGTCCTCTGGTAGAGCAGATGTTGCTCTTAACCGCTGAGCCATCTCTCCAGCCCCAGGGAGAATTTCATTCTTGAGCAATGTTTATGCTTGTCACCTACCCACTGAATTGTGGGTGCTACATGGAGCATAAGTCTGTCCCCATTGGAAAGCCTTAAGACAAGTCATTTATGTTGCTTGTATATTAGAATTACCTGGGGAGCTTTGAAAGATTCTGACACCTGGCTTGATCCTAGATCAATTAAATCAGAATGTCTGAAAATGGTGCTCTCAAACATCAGTATTTTTTTTCTTTTTTTAAGATTTATTTAGTAGGTGTATGCATGTGTGTGTGAGTATGTGCATGCCACAGCTCGTGTGTAAAGGCCAGAGAACAACTTGCAGGAGTTGGCTCTTTGACAACATCATATGGATCCCAGGTTTCAAACTCAAGTCATCTGTTTTGACAGCAGACTTGTACCAGCTTAACCATTTCAGTGGCTCAACATCGGTCCCTTCTAGTTTATCTTTATAATTATTGTGTTTTTGTATATGATGTATGTGGGCACTTTTGTCACAGTGTGCATGTGTGGGTGGAGTCAGTTCTCTCTTGTTTTGTGAGTTCCAAGGATGAAATTCAGCTTGTCAGGATTGCTTTGTGGGGCAGCAAGCATCTTACCTGCAGAGCCATCTCTTGGGCTCATCAGTATTTTTATCTTTTGAGACCAGGCTGGCCTCAAACTCACAGAGATTTTCTTGCCAAGTGCTGGGATTAAAGTTTGCATGTTTGCTACTATGCCCAGCCTCCATTAGGTTTTTTTGTTTGTTTGTTTGTTTGTTTGTTTGTTTCTGTTCTTCAATTAAGGTTGAGAACCATTACTTAAACAGTTTCCTGTAAAAGATGAAAAGAAACTAAGACCTCTTGATCTGCATAGTTACACATTTGAAGATTTTTCTGGAGGAAAAATCAAGCGTTTGAGATGAGCAGATGAGTTGGGCACAGTGAGGTAGATTTTGGAGGGAAGCAGTACTATCTTGGGAGCAGTTAGTGCTGTCATTACCGTAGTTGCCAGGAGCATACTGAATTTGCTCTGTGGAAGACTTTGAACCTCAAGCTGGCCCTTTGATCTAGCACAGGCAGATCTTGGTTTCTTTGCCACCTGGAGCTGCTGGGCTCCATTGATTGGGGAAGGCAGGATTGAAGTGTTTGCCCACTTGCGGGTGGTCTTCTGGGAGGGCAGGTGGGACTGCCTTCTTAGCTGGCATCACTAATGAAGCCTTTCCCTACGCCTATCAGAGGGATGAGGACGTTGATCTGACCACACCAGTGGTTTTGTTGTTACTGACAGATGAGAAAAGCGAGGCGGCTTAAGCCTATCTTTATAGCCTTTCTCAGTGAGAACAATCACTTGGCAATGGAGAGAGCTTTCTTGTTTTTTTTTTTTTTTTTTTTTTTTTTTTTTTTTTTTTTTTTTTTTTTTGGTGTTTTTATGCCTGAGACATTTCTGCAGCCCTGGACACTATCACTGAGTAGTTCCCCCTGCCCCCTTTTAATGTTTGTTTGTTTTTGTTGTTGTTGTTTTTATAGAATCAGGCACACATGTGAAAGATATTCCTTGTCCAACAGACAGGCAAGCAGGAGAGATTGGTGTCTGGTTAAGGTAGTTCTTTTCTAAACTTTAATTAATTTATCATAGGGGTGCATGAGTGTGATGTGTGTGTGGAAGGAGGTGCTTGTGCATGCCAAAGCATGAGTGTGAGGGTCAGAGACAACTTTCTAGAGTCAGTTTTGTGTTTTTTTCTTCTTATATGTAAGTTTCAGACATCAAACTTAGGTTGCCAGGCTTCTAGGACACTTTACTACTCACTGAGCATCTCACCACCCTCAGAAGATTTTTATGAGTTTGAGTTAGCCAAAGACAAATAATGCTTGAGGTTCGAGATTGATTTTGCATCTGTTGGAGATCACCAATGCCTTTGTGTAGGGGGAAAACAAGAAAAAGATAAGCCCAACTGGAGGGGAAGGGGATGTAATTAGGCAGTTTGGGTTCATAGCCCCAGGGTAGAACACATGCTTAGTTTTATCAAGCCATGCTTTTGACCATCCGCTCAAAACCTCCAACCACCTGCCCCTCCCAGTTAGCAAAAGACTGATAGTTTTGTGTTTTCTGTTTTGTAGATTTAAAAAAAAAAATGTCTATTGGATCTTTTTCAAAGTTTCATGCTATACCTTCATAGGCGGGTGTCCAGGTCATCTGTTAGAAATAGAATTCTAAGGTAGGCAGAGGTGGTGCGTACCTTTGATCTTAGCACTTGGGTGGCAGAGGTAGGCAAATCTCTACAAGTTCAAGGCCAGCCTGGTCTATAAAGTGAGTTCTAGGACAGCCTCCAAAGTTACACAAAGAAACTCTGTCTCAACACCCCCCCCCAAAAAAAAAGGAAAAAGAAAAAAAAGAAATTCTAATGAGTAACTTCCTTGGGTACAATAGACTTTTCTTTGTAATGAATCATTTTTTGAATGTATTTAATGAAAGTATTTGGGGGCTGGTGCTATGAAGATTGAGGTTATGTTGTATCTGCCTGTTGGAATTATAGCTCTCTGTACCAAATGAAGTATCATCTGGAAATGTGGCGGCTAATGACCAGAACTGAACAAGAGACTTGCTCAAAGCACAGCTGACCCAGCCGAAATCAGAGAACTTTAGTCTGTGGTAATCTAATAAACGTAGCATCAGGGACTCTCAGCACTCAGGAGACTCAGAACAAAATAGAAACGTTTTCAGAGAGAAGTTTCTAAAGTGGTACAGGGAAAAGACAAGAGCATTGGTAGTGGTGAAGCCACACTGGGCTTAGCCAAGAGTCCTGAGACTGCAGAGCACAGTCACTAGCCCTGTGAAGCGGCTGAAGAACAGATTCTGCAGGCATGAGTAGTGGAATGAATGGGTTAGAAAGATGGGAGATGAGGTGAAGAGAGAAGCCAATCAGAAGTTACAAAGACCTCAGAAGGGGCTAGGATAATGTAGCTCAGTCGGTAGAGTGATGGTTACTAGCAAGCAGGAAGCTATAGGTTTACTCCCTGTAATCGGTGATGCATACTGTCATTTCAAGTTGCCTAGTGAGCCCTCTTGGCTAGGTCCTGTTTCAGTAGCCAAATCAAAGCAGACAGAATATTTTAATTAGTAGAGTCTTTTAAGTAAAAATATTCAGGGAAAATAAAAACCAAAGTTAACCAACTCTCAGAAACAACTGCCCTTACGTTTCTATTTTGCTCTGAGTCTCCTGAGTGCTGAGAGTCCCTGATGCTACGTTTATTAGATTACCACAGATCAATATATACAAGATGGTTTTTCAAAGGAACAGTGAAAAATAAAAGTTAATTTGTCTTAGGGTAATACCCAAATTCACATTTATTCAATATGCTAAAACATAAAGTTAGTGAGCACCTAGGTGGCTTTTAAATTTTTTTAATTTTGTGGAGGCTGGACAGATGACCCTGCAGTTAAGTGCACTGGAGGGTCTGGGTTGGATTACCAGCACCCATACAGTGGCTCATGTTCCAGAAACTCTGACACCTTCTGGCCTCCTTGGGTACTAAGTGTTCACATGGTTCACAGACACACATGCTGACAGAATACTCACAAAATAAAACAAATTTTAATATATATTTTTTTTAATCTTAAAGGTGTAAAGATTGGTTAGATGAGGGGCTGACCTACAAAAGTCTGTATAAGATGTAATTTATTACAAACCTTCTGGCTCTAATGCTGTGACTTGGGAGGTGGAGCAGGAGGATCAGAAGTTCAAGGTCACCTAAAGTGACGTGGGTAAGTTCCACACCAGCCTGGGTCATATGTGACTCTCAGAAACAACTGCCCTTATAGCCAAATAATTGAAATGCAATTCATTCATCAACAGAAGTACTGTAAAAAGGAAGTAAAATAAAAAGGAAGATCTGTCTGGGGTATAGCTTGCTATAAAATGAATACTTACCAGGTCCTTGGCCCTGGTTTAGATTAAAGAAGATAGACAGTGACTGGAGAGATGACTCAGAGGTTAAGAGCACTAGTTGCTCTTCCTGAGGTCTTGAGTTCAATTCCCAGAACCCACAGGTGCCTTCTTCTGGCATTCAGGCAGAATTCTGTATACATAATAAATAATCTTAAAAAAAGAAAGAAAGAGGCTGGAGAGATGGCTCAGGGGTTAAGAGCACTGACTGTTCTTCCGGAGGACCTGAGTTCAATTCCCAGCATCCACATGGCAGCTAACAACTATCTGTAATTCCAAGATCTGACACCCTTACACAGTTATACATGCAGGCAAAACACCAATTCACATAAAATAAAAATAAATACTTTCTTTTAAAAAAGAGAGAAAGCCAGAGTAACTTAACTTGGAGGGTACTGTTCAAGTTCTTACCTGTTGCTGTGACCAAACACCTGAGAAGCTCTTTAAGGAAGAAAGGTTTGTTTTGTCTCAGGGTTTGAGGGGCTATAGTTTAGCATGGACAGGAAGGCATGCAGTGTAAGCCTGAGTAGTCAGTCACATTGCATCTGCATTCAGGAACCAGAGAGGTGAACATTAGTGCTTGGCTTTCTTCTTTTCTCTTTATTCATTTTAGGACCCCAGCCATGGGCTCATGTGGCCCAAATTCAGGATTTCCACCACAGGTCTTTCTCCTTAGTTAAACCATTGGGAACATCTTCACAGATAAACTGGAAAGATGTGCCTCACTGAATGCTGTGTGTGTGTGGGGGAGGGGTTATGCACATGGGACATATTGGAGGTCTACCTTATTCTTTGAATCTCTCACTGAACTTTCAGCGCACTAGTTTAGCTGGGCTGGCTGGCCAGTGAGGTCCAGGGATCCTGCCTCCCCAGCACTGAGATTACAGATTCTTGCTTTTGTATCCAGTTTTCACATGAGTACTGGGGACCTGAACTCTGCTCTTATGTTGTATGTAGTGCTGTCACTTTATTTATTGAGCTACCTCCCCAGTTCCTGAGGGGTTTCCTAGACCAATCAAGCTGACAACCATGATAGGAAGTGGGTGAGATATTGAACCAAAGAGAAGATTATATTTTCTTTGATAACCTGGCAGAGTTCCCAGTAGTGGGACTGGGACACCAACCCAGCCACAAAACCTTTGATCCACACCTGTCCTGCCTGTAAGATGTGCTGAGACAATGGTGGCTTGGAGCTAGTGACAGTGACTAACCAATGAGTGGTCTAACTTGAAGGCCCAAGCCACGAGACGGAGGCCATGCCTGACACTGACTGGAAAAAAGAAGTCAGTGATTTCTAATGATATTGTGCTATACTCATAGATCAGTGCCTAGTTCAGTCATCATCAGAGAGCCTCTTCCAGTAGCTGGTAGGAGCAGATATAGAGACCCACACCCAGATATGCTCAGGGAACTCTGAAAAAGATGGGGAAGAAGGATTGTAGGAGCCAGAGGGTTCAAGGACATTGGAACATAGTCCACAGAATTAACTAAGCAGGGCTCATAGACTGGCTAAGAGGACTGAAGTGACAACCATGGAGCCTGCCTGGGTCTGCTCTGTGTCCTCTGAGTACGTGGTTGTTTAGATTGGGGAACTTCTCACGGTGTGAGGAGGGGTCTTTCTGACTCTTCCCTGCTCCTTGGTACCCTTTTCCCCCTACTGGGTAGCCTTGCCCAGCCTCCATATGTGGGTTTGCGCCTAGTCTTACTGTGTCCTGTTTTATCCTTCAGTTGATATTACTGGGAAGCCTTCTCTCCTGAAGGGAAACAGAGGAGCAGTGGATCTGGGGGAATGGGGGTAGGGCTTGGGGGGAATGGGAACAGTGGATGAAGGGGAGGCTGTAGTTCGAGATGTTTTGTATGAGAGAAGAATTACAAAAGAAAACAGAACAGCAGTTTGAGAGACAAATCTGTTGGCGTGGACAAGACAGAAACTGTCAAACCTAAACCACAGAGGCATAAGGCAGAGAACTTAGAGAAGAAAAACATTTTAATGACTTTTCCAGGGACAATTAGAAAGTGATTTTGTTTCTATTAATGTTTGCAGCAGTTGGGAAGATTTATTTTAACATTGATTGTGCTTACTGTGTCTATGTATCTTTGTATACACATACACACTAGGATGTGTGTAGTGTGTGGAGGTCAGAGGACAGCTTATGGAAGTTACTTCTCTTCTACCACATGGGTCCTGGGGTTCAAACTCAGGCAGTCAGGCTTGGTGGGAAGTACCTTTACAAGCCATACTGTTTCTTTCTCTTAAAGGGATTAATTACCTAGTTATTTGAGCTATTTACTTGTTTGGTTCTCAAGAGGTTTCTAAGTTCAAGAATATCACCCTTGGAGGTTTTGAGGTAACAGTAGGTGAGTATAGTGTTTTGTTTTTAATGATAAAGTCTTCAGATGTAGCCCAGGCTGGACTTGAACATAAGATCTTTCTGCTTTCCAAGTGCTGAGATAATAGTCCCCAAGCCACCATTGATGGTGAGTTTTGTTGTTTGTTTTGAGACAGAATATTGTTATGTAGCCCAGGCTAGCCTTGGACTTGTTATCTCTCTGCTGTCTCAATGCTGATATAAGTTGGTACATATGCCCCCCCCATAGTTGTTCTTGGTGCTGTTGTAAGTACTGACCAGCCTCCTGACTGCCAACTAGAGCTTGGCTTAGTGGCCACTGGTGTATGACTATAATCCCAGCAATTTATAAGGCTGAGACAAGAGGATGATGCACTTGAGGACAACCTAACCCAGACAAAACTAAGCAAATAGGTAATATATATCCAGCTTACATAAAAGAGAATTAATGTGGCCTTTTTCATAAACTAAAAACACAGGGCTAGGGAGATGACTTGGTCAGTAAAAGTTCTAGAGGACCTGAGTTTGGATCTCTAGCACTTAGGTCAAAAGCCGAGCTGGCTGAGGGGCCAGCCTAGCCAAATCAGTGAGTTCCAGGTTTGGTGAAAAAGAGATCCTGTCTCAGAAAATAGTGAGGAGAGTGACTGATGAGATAGATTCAACATCAACCTCCGGTCGCCACACAGATGTGTATGTGTGCACTTCTACTTACACACACACACACACACACACACACACACACACACGAACGAGAGAGAGAGAGAGAGAGAGACATATATATAGAGAAATACATTTTTAGCTGTGGATATTGAACCTGAAAGGAGATGATTTCTCTTTTTGTTTTGTTTTGTTTTTTGAGACAGGGTTTCTCCTGTGTAACTCTGGCTGTCTCAGTTTGTAGATCAGGCTGGTTTTGAACTCACAGAGATTCACCTGCTTCTGCCTCCTGAGTGCTGGGATTAAAGGCATGCACCACCACTGCTTAGCTCTCTTCTTTCAAAATATGCATTATCACATCTTGTAAGCATTTTTTCTCCAAAACAACAGCATATGAAACAAGAATATAGCTACACTTTTACATTTATTTATTATTTTTTAAAAAAGAGTTAAATTTTATGTGTATGACTGCCCAAATGTATGTATGTATATTATGTCTGTGTCTGGTGCCTGTGGAGACCAGAAGAGGCCATCAGATGCACGAGAGCACATGCCTCAGCATGTGTGGAGGTCACAGGACAGCTGTCCGGCATTTGTCCTGCATGTTGATCCCGGGAATGAACTTGAGTTGTAAGGAAGGGCCTTTACACCCTGGGCTATCTTGCCAGCCAGGATATAGATACTTTAAATTTCTGATTTGGGGCAATCAAAATGCTCTTCAATTATTACCTAAATTTATGTCTAAAAAGTAATTTAGCAATCTGTATTCAAATTGTATTTTTATTTTTCCTGCAAAATGGCAAAGCATTTACAAGCTTGTTCTTGTGGTCAACATACAGTAGTGTTTCTTACATACCTGCGATAGGCTATTAGAAATTGCATGAATGGCTTCCAAAGGCAGATATGTAATCTCAAAGAGAAGTACCTTTTTGTGAGCTTCCCAGTCCCTGTGGAAACAGCCCTCAAATCTACACATAGCTGGCATCTTCAGTTTAAATAGAATTTTAAGGAAGGAAGCAAGGGAGGATGGGAGGACTTATAGTCTTAGGGTAAATATAGGTTCCTAGAATTCTGGCAGTATGCAGGGCCACAGCAATCCAATCAGGAAGGTAGGTTTGCTTCTGCAAATGCTAACTGAAAGCTCTCTTCAACAATTCAGTTCTTTTTCCCCTTTCTTTAGTCTGCAGGGTCCCATGGTGACCGGTTTTGAAAGCAGTAGTCCCCTTCAGCAGTTACCTAGCACCATGGCAACCAGGACGTCAGCAAAGTAGGATAGAGCCACACAAAATAGCTGCAACCAGACTTCTTCCCTGCCTTTCCCGTTCAGCTCTGCCTGAGGCCCATTGATGGAACTAAAACCATCTAGGCTTGAACACCCCAACATTTCTATGTTGATGTGGATTTTCCCCTAAATAGAGATGTAGGAACATATAATAAACTATCTCTTTGAAATTCTCCCACCAAGACAAAACAAAACCCCCAAAGAATATACTTAAGGGCTAAGAGGCAGGGGTGAGTTGCACAATGGGGCTAGAAAGCAGATGTAGATTTAATGAAATTAAATTATTTGTTCTCCTAAGTAAAGTAAGTTGACAGTAGAAGAAGTTAGAACCCCAAATATGTGGTGTAATTTATATTTAAATAAAAGGCTTCAGGGAAAAGCTTTAAAATATTTTTATTTACCTGAAATAGACAAATGGCTTTAAGGAGCGCTGAAGAGAAGGTAATGCTGTCCGTGGTGCTGAACGTGCCGTTGCCCAGATGTGCTGTAAGGGTGCCCCCAAGATAGATTAAGGAACACAGCCACATCTGGATGCTGATAATAGAAAAAAAATGAGGAATTGGAGAAAAAGCATAATTTTCTTCCTCTGTGAAGCAACTGTGAAGCTCAGGATAAAATTACCTGATTTTGAAAAAAAAAAAAAATTAAGCTAGGAAGACTGGAGGTCTGTGGCTGAATTTGCCCTTTTCATATGGAGATTTCCTGATCAGAGCCAATCAGGTCAGAGATTTCTGCTGCTTTGCTCCTGAAAAGAGAAGTGGGGGAAGGGAGAGAGAGACGTTGGCCACATTTCCCCCCAAGCCACATGATCCATTTCCCATGTGACACATTCCAGAGCCTTGGAAAGAAGAAGGAGGGGCCCCCAGAGTGGGGCTGGGGGTGGGAAGATGCTTTAACAGTCAGCCCAGCACCGCGTCATCTTGTCTCCACCAGGAAGCAGACCGTGAGCCGAGGGAAGGCAGAGGACAGCTATGAATGTGTTCCGAAGGTTTCCTGGTGGTTTATGGCATCCTCCAAAGTCCTATCCGAGAGCTGTTCCTGGCCAAGAAGACCTACAGAGACATTCTGTGACAAGTCCTCATGAAGGTATGTTCTGGAGATCGCTCTGTCATAGCTAAAATTTGACTCAGAAGACTCAATACCTTCTCATTCTCTTATTTTTTCCAGGCAGTTTGGAGATTTTGTCTGGGCTTAAATGCTTATTAGGGACATTAGATTTGTTACAGGTCCAGAAAAGATGCTTGGGTAGTTCTGTAAAATAAATACTTCTCCAGAGTAAGCTCCTATTGAGAAAAAAAAATGGTTGGAAATTGCATATAGTAATTGATAATAAAACCATAAACTCATTGATGAAAGGATTTCTCCCTGCTTAATCCCAGAAGGGGTGGGGGAGTCATTACTCAGGAGAGCTAGATTTCATTGTCACTGTAGAAAACCTTATCTCATCCCTTGGAGCTGTTGTGTTATTGGCAGCAGCTTAGGAATCCTGAGCGAGCAGTCCTGTTATTCCTTTGTGCTGTTAGCTCATCCCCCTGATGTCCCTGATACCAGGAGCACCAATGATTGTCCCCAAGCTCTGCTTTAGGACACTGGACTGCCACAGAGTTCCACATCTTATGGAAAGCCCTCGGGCAGCTCTTAGAAGAATCTGCTAAATTTAAAGGCTACAATCTGCCATACACCTATCTTGGTTTCTTTCAGTATTTCTACACAACAGAAAAAGAAGAACTAGAAAATTCACATTTAATTTTATTTAACAGATACTTGAAAAAGTTCTTGCTCTGTGCAAGCCATGATTCCAAGCATTAGTAATCATTAATCTTACAGAATACAGTTTAGAGATAAAGAAGCCCAGGCAGGCATAGAGAAGTTAGTTCAGGAGCTATTCAGGGATCACTTAGTAGCACATAGAACAAGAACCGAATCTCAGGACTTTTGATTGTGAAGTCCTCATTCTTAACCACAGAGCTATGCTGCTTGCCTTCTTGTGTTACCTCAAATGATGTCAACAGTCCATTGGGCTACAAATTTTGTTCAGCTGACGCTACTAGAAGACTGAGTCAGCTTGCCTGGCTAAAGCAGATCTCCAGTGAAATCTATATTTAATTTTGAATTATCCCAATAGTCATGTTCTGTACCCCCAAATAACCCAGTAAGTAATTGCCTGTTCTCTCCCTCTTGTGCTGCATAGATACCTAATAGTAAAACCCGATGTTACTATGGTGATCACTGATGTCTAAAGGAAAAAAGATAAATCTGGAATTATGTTATGGTTGACTTTTTAAGTCAAACCTAGAAATATTCTTCCATCCTGGGGACCTAGTAACAAGCCCAGCCTAAGCATATTGCCTTCACCTGATTCTCAAAGGAAAAGTAATATATCAAGACAAGTGATGGCTCATGTTGATAATTCTAGCACTTGGGACAGAACAGACCACAAATCTGAAGGCTGCCTGGACAATGGAGTCACACTCTGTCTCAAAACAAAAAAGAAGAAAACCTTAAAAATTATACATATGAACTATGATGACTGTCTGGTTTTGTTGTTTAAAATAATATCATGTTTTTAAAACAAAGAGATCTCTCTTTGCAAATTATTTTAGGTTTGTAAAGGTAAAAGAAATTTGCTAATACTTTTTTTTATAAGTTAGGAATTTCTGGGGCTGGAGAGATGGCTCAATGTATAAAGTGTTTGGCAGGTGTGAGAATCTGATTTAGATATTCAGGACTGAAGCTGAAAAAATAAACTGAGTGTGACTATATGTACTTGTAATCTCAGCACTGGGAGGGGGCGGGCAGGGGCTCTCTTAAGTTTGTTAACCTTGACCTTTGACCTGCCTGGACTCTCTCTCTCTCTCTCTCTCTCTCTCTCTCTCTCTCACACACACACACACACACACACACACACACACACACACACACACACACGCACGCACTTTCTCACTGTGAATGGTGGACAATGCTGTAATTTCAGGTCAGGAGTTCAGGGGTAGCCTGGGCTACAGAGTGAGCCTCTGTCTTATAAAAAACAAGCAAAAAGTAAAAGGTTTCTCCCTTGATCTGTGTGGGTTTCCTTCTGACCTTTGATAATGGAAGATGCCCAATTTCATTCCTCCATGCTGTGAAAACTGAAGGAGGTGCTGGATCTAAGACATAAAGTGGAAAGACAGGCAGCAAACTCAGATTTGCAAACTTCTTCTCTAGTAGTTCATTGCAAAAACTCCTTGAAGAGTAGTTCTTTTCTCAGTGACGTAGACGTTTCTCTGGGACAGGTAACCTGAAAAGCGGCCTACTGAATGGTAAGCTCTCCACACACATATGTGAACGTACAATGGGAAGACTTAAGACTCTTAGGATTCTACTGGCACTGATTTTGGAGGTCTAAATTTATATGTTTATTTATTTAGTTTGTTTCTGAGATGAGATTTCATGTAGCCTAGCTTGGCTTCAAACTTGCCATGTAGCAGGCACTGGCCTTGAGCTGATCCTTTGCTTCCCTTCACAGTCCTGGGATTACAGGCATATACAACCATGCCCTGCTCCAAGTCTATTTTATATGTTTATACTGAAGCAGCAAATATTCAGTAAGAACTTAGCAGCAGTCAAAACTATGCTTGAAGTTTATGTATGTTAGCTAGGTTTATCATGCTTAGTAGTATTCATAAATTCTTCCTTTGGGCATCACTGGCCCTCCTCATACTTCGTTTGTACTTGAAATGAAGTCCTCAAAGTATGCTGTGTAGAGTTGGATGGTGACAACACCAGCAGTCTCACACTTTCCTCAGATGTTTTGTCTAACACTTCTTCCTGTCATTAAACAGCTTACCTCAGGTTGAGAGTGAGCATCTCCAGTGTTTTTGCCCCATACATTCTTTTATCTAGCCTGATACCCAGGTCCCAGAACACTGTCTAAGGAAATCTCAGGACTGAATAGAAGACCCTTTCCTAGGGACCCTTGAGATTCTGAGTATCAGCTCGAGTTTGAGCCAATATGAGGCAGTCAGGACATGTATGAAATATGAAACATATTGTCTCAGGCTTTAGAGATGGCTCGGAGGTTAAGAGCATTGACTGTCTTTCCTGAGGACCTGAGTTTGATTCCCAGCATCTACATGGCAGCTAACAACTATCTGTAATTCCAAGATCTGACACCCTTACACAGTTATACATGCAGGCAAAACACCAATTAACATAAAATAAAAAATAAAATAAAACATTTAACTAGTCACCCTCATGATCAGACACATAATACAGCCTTTATTATTTTACTATCTAGTTAAACCATTAAAGACAGAAGGATGACGCTCCTTCCCTCTGGTTGCTAAGTTTGCTACACAGAAGAGCAGCAACCTGTTGGAAGGGCAGTTGAACGGCTTGCTGACTGCACATACACAGGCAGGCAGCATAGTTGATGAGGCCCAGCTGTTCTTTCTACCGGCCTCTGTGAATCTGAAAGGAGAGGCCCACGGAACTTTTTGAACAGAAGACAGAACAGATGAAATAGAGTTGTTACCTGAAGAGAGACCTCATAGGGTTTTGACTTGGAGGATAGGTGTGAAAATTCTAGGAGGAGGTGGACAACAAACCTGAGTGCAGGGTCTGAGAGAGTGATGTCTAGGTCCCATCTTAGTGTAGTTGTGCCTTTCCCTAGCATGCACGTGTCAGAAGGACAGAGAACAGAGCCAAGGGCCAAGTGTGTCCTCCATGAGCCGAGGGAAAGGTGGACTGAAATGGAGTTGACTTCTCCAGGGGATAGAGTAAGAGCAGAAGGAGAGTCACTGATGTGACTTTATTGTCCTGTTTGCAGTGTCACTTTCCCTTGGCAGAAACTTTAAAGAGGCATCTCCTGGAGTCTTTCATGCAACAGACTCTCCCAGGCACCTGGCAGCTGTCATATTTAATCTTTCCAGCAACTCTGTGGTACACATTATTAGCCCTGAGCAAACTACAGCTCAGAGAGATTAACTCACCTGTCTAAAGTTACAACTAACTAGTAGATGGCATTAAAATAGCTCTCTTTGATCCTACTATATTGCCAGTACTGTTCTTTAAAAATAATGTATTTAGGTATTAGAATAATAAAAACATAGTTCTCAAAAATTGGAAAACTAGGCACTGAAACTCTTCCACAGGACCCAAGTTCAATTCCCAGCACCCACATGGTGGTTCAAAACTATCTGTAACTTCAGTGTCAGGGGATCTGATGTTTTTTTCTGGACTCTGAGGGTAACTTGACATACAGGTAATGCACAGGCATGCATGCAGGCAAAACACTGTGCATATTTTTTAAGTAAATTGGGGAAATACAGAGTACTAAGCAAGAACATGTGTTAAAATCCTTGTGTGTTTCTTTTTAGTTCTTTTTTTTTTTTAAAGATTTATTTATTTATTATGTCTACAGTGTTCTATCTGCAGGCCAATAGAGGGCACCAGATGTTATTACAGATGATTGTGAGCCACTGTGGTTGCTAGGAATTGAACTCAGGACCTCTGGTAGAACAGCCAGTGCTCTTAATCTCTGAGCCATCTCTCCAGCCATAGTTCCCTTAATGTGTATCATTAAAAGTAGATATTTGTTGAGCTCTTGTTCTAGATAATATTTTTGTCTTCTTTTCTTTTGTTGTTATTTTTTTAACGTGTGTGTGTGTGTGTGTGTGTGTGTGTGTGTGTGTCTCAGGAAGCCAGAAGAGAGCATTGGATCCCCTGGGGCTAGAAATGAACTGATTATCCTCCTGCCTCTGCCTCCTAAGTGTTGGAATTACAGTCATACAGGATTAGGACATACCTAGATTAACTCCTTTTCCACATACTTTATTCTGACTACAAATCAGTAGGTAACTGTAATTTTATTGATGAGAACAATAAGCACAAAGATAATTAATTTGCTAGTGGCTACACAGATTGTAAGTGAATTGAAACCCAGATAGGCTAGCTCTGGAGATTTTCTCACCACATTTACCATTTGAGGTAGATAATTCTTTGATGTTCATGGTAGAATGTTTAGCAGCATCCTTGGCTTCTGTCGACCAGCTACCAGTCACACATTCCTTTGAGCCCAATGTCTCTGGATTTTGCCTTATGTCTTCTGGGAGGTAAAGTTGTTTCCACCTAAGAACTGCCAGACTGAAGCCCTAGTGCTCAGCCCCTGGCTTCTACAACCTCTTCATACCTAAAATGTACATAGTGTGCCATCGAAGTGCTCAGCCAGTAACCAGGCCTAACAACCAGAATTGAATCACTGGGACCCACACAGTGGAAGGGAAAAAAATTGTTTCTTGTAAAAGCCAGGCTTGGGTACACATTTGTAATCTAAGGATTTGGGAGGTGGAGGGAAGATTAAGAGTTTAAGGGTCATTCATGGCTACATTTAAAATTTGGGGCCATCTTGGACTATGAACCTTTGTCTGAATAAATAAAATACAAGAACTTTAAGGGCCAGAGTGGTGGCTCAGAGGTTAAGAGCACTGGCTGGCTTCTCTTCCAGAGGTCCTGAGTTCAGTTTCCAGCAACCACACAGTGGCTCACAACCATCTATGATGAGCTCTGTGCCCTCTTCTGGCATGCAAGCATACATGCAGACAGAACACTACATATATAATAAATAAATCTTTTTTTTTTAAGTAAAAAAAAAATAATAAGACAGAGGAGTTTAGGGGTCTCAGTCAAGTAAAGCACTTGCTTTGTGAGTAGGAAGACCTGAGATTACTCTCTCGCACATGTGTAACATACTGGGCATTGTAAGAATGCTGGACATTGTGGATGTAATCCCAGTGCTGGAGAGGTAGATCTGGCCAGCCATTTTAAACTCAGTTAATGAGCTTAGGGTAGATGACAGTCACAAAGGAGGTGGACTGATTCCTGAGAGAGACCTGTGATTGCCTTTCCTCCATACACATGCAAACATATATACATATGCATACACCGAAGGAGTAAGGCAAAGCAAAAACACTGAAATGTACAGTGAAGAAGAAAGGGAAGAAGGAGGAGGAGGAAGAGGAGGAGGAGGAAGGCAGGAGACATGAGGAGAAAGCAAGTTTTGGAGGAGCTTCTTTCTGGATCCGACAGGTGGCTGAAGCTAGGAACAGGGGCAGTGAATTTGAAGATGTGTTTTCTCTGTGATGTGTGTGAGTGTTGCGTGTGCTGGGTGAGTGTCAGATGTCCTCCAGACCTGTCTCTACCTTAGTAGTTTCCTCTGGTACAGTCTTGAGGCCTTTGTTGTCATAGTTAGCTTTGCAGCCTTGTCTAGACAGGTGCTCCCACCCTCCCAAGACTCCCAGTGTTTATTGCTCTAGCTGGTAGGTATAGGAAGGAAAGCACAGCACTGAGATCTATACAGGTAGACCTGTCTTTATACTGGACATCAAGAGTGCAGAGTTCATCACCCTCCTGTACGGATGCAGTTCCAGTCCACTGGAGCTGCATAGTTCCCAGACTCTATAGCAGTGACCCTCATAGCAGGTAGGTCAGCCCAGAAGTAGACCCACAAAGTGATTCACCATTGATGAGATCAGCACCTAACCACCCAGGGCAGCTACTTCCTTCCCCTTGTAGGCCAAGCAGATTCTTCTCTGCCCCCAGCTATCTTGTTCTCCACATTTGCAACCCTTGGATGTCATTTATCTGGGGACAGTGGCATGTTGATTCATCCTCCCTACTTTGGCTGTCCATCCTCAGGTCCTTGGGACAGATCTGTTCTTTCCTCTTTTTGTAAACTATCTGGCTGTCCTATCACACCCTTTGTGAACTGCTAATGTTTTTCCTCTTTAGAATCAGTTTTTAAAATTATTTTTATTTCATACGATTGGTGTTTTGCCTGCATATGTGTTTGTGTGGGTGTGTCAGATCCCCTAGAACTAGAGTTACAGTTGTGAGTTGCTATGTGGGTGCTGGGAATTGAACACAAGTCCTCTGGAAGAGAAGTCAGTGCTCTTAACCACTAAGCTGGCTCTCCATCTTATTCTTATTCTGACTCTTCTGCACTGCATTATAATCCTCTGTCTTCCCTAGAATTCTAGCAGAGCCTTTTAATTTGATAAACTCTCATTTCTTTCTTTTTCCTTCCTTCCTTTTCTTTTTTTTTTAAACTTTATTTATTTATTATTTATTTGCCTTGGTGTTTGCCTGGAACTGGAACTGGAACTACAGACAGTTGTTAGCTGCCACGTGGGTGCTGGGAATCGAACCCGGGTCCTCTGGAAGAGCAGACGGTGCTCTTAACCGCTGAGCCATCTCTCCAGCCCCCTTCCTTTTCTTTTTAAGAAAGATTATTTTATTTTTATTTCTGTCTATTATGTGTATGTCTGTGTGTGTATGTACTTGTGTATGCAGGTGCCCATTGTGGCCAGAAGAAGGTGTCTAGAGTTCTGGGTAATTGTGAACTGCCAGACAAGGGTACTGGGAACACAACTGGTCTTCTGCAAGAGCAGCAGGTGTGCAGCAGGCATTCTTTAACTGCTGAGCCATCTCCCCAGCCCCCATCTGTCTGTCTAATTTTGCCTTCGTTTTCTGTGTTATCAGCTTCCTGTCTTTTCTTGCTTATTTTTCTTTGCTGTAATAAAAAAATCTGATCAAAAATAGTTTAGAGAAAGAAAGGGTTAAATTCATCTTATAGATTACAGTCCATCATGGAGGAGAATCAGGGCAGGAACTTGGATGAGAAAGCCTACTTACTGGGTACTTGCAGGCCCATGTGTGAGCTTGAATGGTGCCTCCCATAGTGGCCTGGACCCCACCTCAGTTAATAATCCAGACTGTCCCCACAGCCAGTCAGATGTGGGCTTCCTCTCAGCGGCAAATCCCTTTTCAGGTGACTTGGCTGTGTCAACTTCAGAGTTAACTAGGAGGCCATCCAAACAGGTCTTATCAATCCCAGTGTCCTCTATTCCTTGTTTTCCTTCTAGTAGGTTTCACAGTTTGAGGTGTAGCATTCAAACCTGTTGTTCATTTTTAGTTCTTTCTATACCTGACAGGAAGTGGGGATTTAGTTTTATCCCCCACTCCCTTTTTGGGCAGATAATCCTATTTTTCCAGCACTGTTTATTGAAAAGACAGTCCCTTCTTCAATATGTATTCTGAACACTTTTGTAAAAAAAAAAAAAAACCAATTGTTTTATTTTATTGTATAGTTCACTTCTGGGAATGTTTGTGTGTATTTGATGTTTTATTAAAATTTTTATTACATTTGTTCATTGTGGGGGGTTGCTGTGCATGTCATGACCGGAATGTGGAGGTCAGAGGACAACCTGTGGAAGTCAATGATCTTCTTTTACTCTGGATTCCAGGGATGAAGCTCAGGTTGTCAGACTGGGCAGCGGATGCCTTTCCCTAAATGCCTGCATCTCAGCAGGCTCCCTGACAGCCCTCGGTGTGTTAATGCCAGTGCCATGCCGGCTTGATTACTACAACATGGCTTTGGCTGTTGGGGGCTTTTGTGATTTGTTATACATTCGATTTTTCCTCCTCATTCTATAAGGAATGCCATTGGTATTTTGGTAGAAGTTACATTGAATCTCTAGATCACTTTGAGCACTATAGACTTCTAACAATATTGATTTTCCTATCTGTGAACACAAAATTTATTTTCCTTTTTCCCTTCTCCTTTCTTTTCCTCCTCCCTCCCGTCCTTCCCTCCCTCCTTCCTGTCCTTCCTAGTCTTCATTTCTTTTATCAGTGTTTTACACTTTTTGGTGTAGACATCTCTGATTAAATTTATTCCTTGGTGTTTGCTTTACAACCATTATAAATGAGATTGCTTTCTTGATCATAGTTTAAATAATTTGCTATCGGTCTATATGAAACTATTGGGCTTTTGGGTATTTATTTTGTACCCTGTAACTTCGCTGAACTTGGTTATTAGTTCAAATAGTTTTCAGTGGTACTTGAGGGTTTTCTTCATTTAAGAGTGTGTTATCTGAAACTGACAACTGGGCTGGCTTGTTGCCACTGTGGTATATCCTTGTTCCATCTTTCTTCTTGTGATTTTCAGTATAGCACAATTAAAAGAGATGGGAATGGGCACCATACCTTGCTCTACCCCAGAGAAAGGTTTTCAGCCTCCCCCACTCACTCTGTTTGGCTTTTGTTGTGCTGAGGTTTGTTTTCTCTATTCCTAATTTGTTGAGAGTTTTTAAGTAACGAAGCAAGACTTAATTTTGATCTGGGTTGTGGTGGCTCATGCCTTTAATCCCAGCATTCTGGAGGCAGAGGCAGGTGAATCTCAGTGAGTTTGAGACCAGCCTGGTCTACACAGCTAGTTCCAGGATGGCCTGGGCCACATAGAGAAACTATGTCTCAGAAAACAAAAATATAAAATAAAAATTTGAATTTATTGTTTCTATACTCTTTATTTTTGGAGACAAGGTCTTCTTATACTGTAACCTAGGCTGACCTGTAGTTTAATATGTAGCTCAGGCTGGCCTATAATTCACTGTGTAGCTCAGGCTGGCCTGCAACTCACTATATAGTTTCTGTTCAGATCTGCTGTCCTCCTTAGAGGTAGCACCTAAAATCCTAGCACTAGAGAAGTGGAGGCAGGAGAATTAGAAGTTTAAGGTCATTCTCAGCTATCTATCAGGTTTGAAACCAGCCTAGGACATGTGAGATCCTGTCTAAAACAACAATGAAAAAAAGAGAAAGGAAAGAAATTTTAAAAATTTTAAAAATCAAGTCCAAGGAAGTTTAAGAATAAGTTAACATCCACACATTTGTATAGTTTGTATAGTTTTTTGTTATTGATTTCTAGTTTTATTACAATATAGTTGGAATTATACTCAGTTCCATTTCAGGTTCGTCAGTTTGTCACTTGTTGAGACTGTTTGGTGGACTTCTGAAGGCGTTCTGGAGACTTCCATGTGCTGGTTGGAAGAAGGCACATGCAGTTGCTGAATGGGATGCTCTATGAATGTTTGTGAGGCCCATTGGGCTGTGGTACCATCAAACTCTGTTCTTCCCTTGTTGATTTTACATCTGGTAGACCTGTCCATTCCAAAAAATGGGCTACTGAAGTCACCATTGCTTACTATGTTGGACACACACACTCTTTCACTCCATATGTGTGTGTGTATATAAAACAATATGTATAAACAATGTTTTATATATATATAAATTTATTATTGGGGGAGGAGGCGTGTATATATATATGTAATTTGTATATATGTATGTATAAACACATACATGTGTACCTACACATTAATTAATTAGTTAATTAATTAATTTTTGAGACAGGGTCTCACTATGCAGCCCTGTCTGGCCTGGAACTCACTGTGTATATAGATCAGGCTGGCCGCTAACTTACAGACTTCCAAAGAGCTCAGATTAAAGGACTGTTCTACCATGCCCATTTTAAATGTTTAAAAAGTTTTTTGCATAAGGTTTTAGGTGCAATCCTGGTTCTTTTTTTTTTTTTTTAAGATTTATTTGTTTATTATGTATACAGTATACAGAAGAGAATACCAGATGTCATTATAGATAGTTGTAAGCCACCATGTGGGTGCTGGGAATTGAACTCAGGACCTCTGGAAGAGCAGTCAGTGCTCTTAACCTCTGAGCCATCTCTCCAGCCACAATCCCTGGTTCTATAAAAGAAAATTAACTCTTCATGTGAGTGTTCCCATAAGGATTACTCTGTGTCAGTTTCTGTGGCCCTCTTTTGACCATGGATGAATTATGATTTCTGATTATTTCACTCCCCTACCCCCAGACTCTTGAGCCTGCTACGAAAACACTGTGTAAGTGCTGCATCACCAACCAGTTCTTTTTTGGGGGAAGATATCTTCATGCGTCATTGCCCACATGTGAAGGCCAGAGGATGACTTCCTCCCACCCCTCACTCTCCACAGGGTTTCACTGCCTGTAATTCACTGCCTGCCCTAGAACTGTTTTGTAGACCAGGCTGGCCTACAGAACTCATAGAGATCTGCCTATCTCTGCCTCCTGAGTGCTGGGGTTAAAGACAACCCGCCTGCCCAGAGAGCAATTTATGAAGTTGATTCTCTCCTTCTGTGGATATATGTTAAATATTTAATAAATCCTGGGATATCCGAGAGACCACACAGTCAAATCCTAGGCAGATAGTTCAGGAAATCCTTGATCCTTGAGTACAAGGATAAGCAGCTGAGTCAATCAAACACAGCTTTAATCCCAGCACAGGGAAAGCCTGGAGTGGTGACCAACATCCCTTGTCCCATAACTCCAGAGATAGAACTTCTTCTGTTTCTGTGAGTTCAAGGCTACATGCCTTTAATCTTAATCTAGATGGGGTAGGGTATGTAAGGGCTCTAGAAACCCAGCAGAGACAGAATCGACTGACAGAAGCAACAGGTGGAAGAGACCAGGTGTGAAGCTATGGAAGTTGCAAGACAGTTTGGTGAGATTGACTGTGGTGCTTTCTCTCTCTAGCCTTCCCCTGATATTTGGCTCTGAGTCTTCTTTTCTTACAACCCCAAATCGTGCTACTATATCCTTCCCCTTTACTTCAGTGAGAGCAGTGGACTCAAGTATCCAGGCTTTCAAGGCAAACACTTTTCACCTGCTGAACATCCTGCTACACCCATCCCCCAACTCTCAAACATTCGTGTTAGTGTGGGCTGTGGGCTGGACATCGAAAGGTTAGCCTTCTGTTCCTGTCTTTATTCTCTGGCACATTTTACCTTGTCATTGTGGACACTCTGCTGTTACACACTAGATGGCATCCTAAGTCTGGGTTTACTTACGTCCATGGTTTTGTGCATTGCTATTGTTTTAGCCCTAGAGGGCAATCCAAAGCCAGTCTCAAGTACACAGTTGTTCATCATTGTTCATCATGAGACATATAAAAACAAGTAGTCCTTCCCTCGATTTTCGGGGCTAAGGTTAGGTCTATATGTCTCATCCTCAGTCCCTGGCCTGTGGTCCCACACTGTGGAGTAGGGCTGAGCTCTGAGCAGAATCATTAAGGTGCTACCCTCAGACTCCTGATTACTAATGCTGTAACACTGCCCAGCCTGCCAAAAACACTGTGTCACAGGATAGGCCTGCATTCGTTTTCACTAAAACCATGGACTTTGGTACTTGAGTAGGTCCTAGAGAATCAGGACTGATGTGTGTGTGTGTGTGTGTGTGTGTTTTCTTTAAAAAGGAGTTATATTTTAGTAAAGTCTTCCATCTTTAAGTTAAAAAAATTGTGTGTTTGTGCATGATATATGTACGTGGGGGGTATGCATGCCATGGAGTGCATATGAAAGTCAAAGGACAACTTTTGGGAGCTGTTTTCTCTCCATATGGGTTCTAGGATTCTAACTCAGCTTCTTAGGATTGCATGGCAAATGCCCCACTGAGAATCCCTGGCCCTTTTTATGTCTTTTAAGACAGATTCTGAAACTGGCTGGTCTAAAGCTTGCAATGTAGACCAGGCTGGCTTTCATCTCTCAGTGGCCCTCTTGTGTAGCTGGGAGTTTTCCTGTGTCCAGAAGCTGCTTAGTCTCAAACACACAGAGACTTGTATTAATTACAAACTGTTTGGTCCATGGTTCAGGCTTCTTGCTAGCTAGCTATTTTATTTTAAATTAACCGATTTCTATTAATCTGTGTTTTGCCGTGCATCTCATGGCTTTGCCTATTTCTATTACATCTTGCTCCCCTAGCCATCCTCAGTGTCTGCTCTGATTCTGCCCTCCTTCTCTCTGTATCTCTCTTGGGTTTCCTGACTAGCTTATATCCTGTCTTGCCATAGGCCAAAGCAGCTTCCTTATTAACCAATGGTAGCAACACATATTCATAGTTTACAAAAAGACCATCCCACAGCACTCCTGTCTTCTACATGCTGGGATTACAGGCATGTGGAGACCTTGAGTTTAGAAGAATGATGCTGTAACTATGAGAAGGTTACACATAGGCCATCCTTCATCATGAAAAATATTAACTATGGGTGATATAAATGTTGTCATAGCTTTTTCTGCCTGAATCTCGACCCCCAGAGAGACCACCAGAGACAGAGATGTCCGAAATTCAACAGCAAGGTTTATTGTCAGCGTGATACAAGCCAGGCAGGGAGCTCGCTCCACACACCCAACATAGCAAGACAAGGAAGAGCTGCCCACCCTAAATTACACAAGCTTTTTAAAGGCAAAAACCGCAAGGCAAGGTTACTTGGGGACAAGGGTGCAAGTGTATAGCTGATTGGCTCAGGTTTGGAAACTTTCCATAGTTTAACATTCCTGGATCCTACCTAGGTGGGGTGGCCATTTTACTGCGTTAGGGTTGGATCATCCAGGGGTCCTTAGATAGTGCTTAGCTTATTCTTTCTTGGAACTGGGCAAGACCCTGCCAGGAATGTGAAACAGAACTTTATTTTACCTTTATAATACAAAATGGAGTTTCTTAAGCTAAGTTTATTTTCTTCAATATCCGCACTGTAATGGAATTACTGCTGCTATCCAAAATTACCTTAGGTGTCGCAGTCTATTTTACCATTCTATAGAAAAGTAGCATTTTGAAAATCCCAAGCTAAGGTTGGATTTTTTTTTTTTTTTAAGTTTTTGGGTTTGAAGACAGATTCTCTCTGTCATTCAGGTTGGCTTCAAAGAAATCTTCCTGATTCAGCTTTCCAAGTGTTGGGTGCATGCACTACCACTCCCAAATTAAATTTTTAAATAAATCTCAGATATAAGAATGCTTTTTCTTTCTTTCCTTCCTTCCTTTCTTTCTTTCTTTTATGTGAATTGGTGTTTTGCCTGCATGTATAACTGTAAGGGTGTCAGATCTTAGAATTACAGACAGTTGTTAGCTGTCATGTGGGTGCTGGGAATCGAACTCAGGTCTTCTGGAAGAACAGCAAGTTCTGAAAGAACAGTTGCTCTTAACTGCTGAGCCATCTCTCCAGGCCCAAGAATGCTTTTTCTAGATGGGTGGTGTACACCTTTAATTTCAGTTCTCAGGAGGCAGAGACAGAATCTCTGTGAGTTCAAGGCCTGCCTGGTCTACAGAGTAACTTCTAGGCTAACCAGGGCTATTATACAGAGAAACCCTGTCTCGGAAAAAAAACAAAAAATTAAACTCCACCAACAAAAAAGGGTGGTTTTCCTATGCAATGAGAATGCTTATGAATATTTGTAATAAAATTTGTGGATATTTCAGGAGGAAAAAGTCAATTGTTAGAGATTTATCTTTTGTATGAATGTATGGCACAGGTATACATGCATGTGTGTATGTACAGAGGCCAGAAGTTGACATTGAGTATCTTCTTCTGGTCTACATTACTTTCTGATATAGGATCTCTCACTGAAGCAGACAGAGTTTGCAGATTTGGTTAGTCCAGCTGACCAGCTTGTCCTGAAAATCCCCTGTCTCTGTTTCCAAGTCCTAGGATTATAGCCAGACATCCATGGCTACCAACTATTATGTGGGTTCTGGAGATATAAGACTTCTGTTTTGTTCGTGTGTGGCAAACACTTCATCCACTGAGCATTTTTCTAGCTCTCCTTTCTAGAGTTTAAAAACTCCCTAGGTGATGCCTACATAAGAACAAACTGACTAAAACTATTGTTAAATTTCAAGCTGTGTTTATCAAGTTTCTCCCTTTAAGATATCCTCAGTGCTGTATCTTTTAAAAGAAATTCCAATACAGATGTGTCTTTTATATAGTAATAATTGTTGATTAAAAAACAAACAAACAATTCTCTAGTTGTTATGTTGCATAATATAGAAACTAAGTAGCTATTGATCAGCTTAGCTGGGATAGGCTCCCCACAGGATACAAAGTTTATCATTTGTGTCCGTCTTCTTGACTCTGCCTTCCTAGTGCTGATATTAAGTGTGTGCCTCTGTAGGCACAAGTTTCTGTTCTGCCTGGTCCTGCAGCTGTTCAGTCCTAAAATAAACACACAGAGGCTTATAGTACTTATAAACTGTTGGCCTATTGCTCAGGTGTATTACTATCTCTTACAACTTTAAATTAACCCATAATTCTTATCTATGTTTAGCCACATGGCTTGGTACCTTTTCTAGTAAGGCATTGCCATCTTCCCTTCCATCTGGCTGGTGAGTCCTGACTCTGCTCTTCCTCTCCCCATAATTCTCCTAGTCTGGTCTGATCACCCTCACTATACTTCCTACCTGGCTACTGGCAAGTCAGCATTTTATTAAACCAATTCAGGTGACTAATGTTTACAGTGTACAAGAGCATTATCCCACAGCATGCCACCACATCCAAGCCTGCTTCTCTTCTTTGCTGTTCTTCCCTTTATCTCATTAGCCTCCAGTCTTATCTGTCCATCCATTCTTCCTTCCTTCCATTTACCCATCCATCCTTTCATTCATCATCCTTCCTTTCTTCTGTTCATCTGTCTTTCCATCTATTCATCAGTCTGTCCCTCTGCCCTCCTTTTCTTCCATCTATCCATTCTTCCATTCTTTCTTTCACTTATCCATTCATTCATTAATTCATTCATTCCTCCATCCTTCCATCTACCACATATGAGTTTTAAAAAGTTAAATGTGTAAACTTACACAAACATGAACATGAAAGATTTATTTGCTTATTATTGATTGAGATGTCTAGATAAGAGTACTTCTAAAAGCATTTGAAGGAATGCAGATTTAGATGCATTTTTAAAAAACGTCAGCATTAAAACAGTGTCAATTGGTTAATTTTCTAACTTTGGGATTATCTGTTCAGCTATATTACCATGTATCGGTGACCCTAGACATAATCACTAATTAAACAGCTATTTCAGAACCATTTTCTGAAAGGCTTTTACTTCCTTATTAGCAGAAGCCTTTGAGAACTTTTACTCTGAGTGGACACCAGGATGACAAGGAGCAGGCTTTACCCTGCTTTGGATTAGACCTGTCTGAGGACACCTAAGCTGTCCTTCCTCTGCCTTAGTGTGGCAGAGGAACTGAGGGACCAGTTTCACCCGCCTCTCTTTCAGCAGTCATGTTTTCTTCTACTCCTATGGTCACTAGTGTCTCAGCTCCCTGAGGGTACACAGTGATCTTTTGTCTGCTGCCATTGAATTCTCCTAGCTGAGACATGGGTGGGAGGAGTTATTTAAGTTCCCTGTCTTTATGGATCCAATTTAGTTACTATTTAACAAGCAATTATTAATGTAAAGTACTTCAGTTAGACTCTGTGGGGCATGGAGGAAAGAATAATACCTCCTCCTGAACCCATAATTCAGTGGGGAAGTCGGAAACGTGGAAAGCCATCTGAATTTGTGTTTCTTAATCATGACTGAACATTAGGGTCACCTGGGGAACTCTGAAACACACTAATGCCTTCTGTATTTTAGACCCATTAAAATAGAATCCCAGGGCTGGGGGATGGGGCCCAGAAATCAGTAGGTTTTAGAGGTTTCTGGGAGATTCCAGTGTATTGTTAAGCTAGAGTAAAACAAACTGGGGAAATGGAGGGAAGGATTAAGTGCTAGATCAACAGGGTACCACAGCATTCTTTCTCAACAAGCTAACCTATTACCCAGTCACATTTCAGCCCACAAGTGCAGGAAATACAGCTTTTCTGTGTAAGTGTGGAGAAGTCTTAGGTCAGTTTGATTGCAAAGCACCTACACATCATAACACTTCTGGGGGCTGGGGAGAGCGGCTCAGTCAGTAAAGTACTCGGCATGTAAGCCCAGAGACCTGACTTGATCTCCTGGAACCCACTTGAAAGGCAGGGCACTGCCAAATGGTCCTGTCATCTTTGGTGCAGAGCAGAGACAGGGGATCCTCAGGAGTGCTAGCTAGCCAGTCTGAGACCCATGTCAACAACTACAGTGGAAGGCCTGAAGAGGTGGCTCAGTGGTTATGAGCATTTGTTGCTCATGCAGATACCCCAGCTTTGGTTCCCAGCACACACATCCTGGTTTATGACTGCCTGTAACTCCAGTTCCAGGGGATCCAATGTTCTGCTCTGACTGCTGAAGGCCCCAGAAATGCATACAGTGCACATACATACAAGTAGGAAAAATATTCATTCACATAAATTTAAAAAAAATGTAAATAGGAAGCTGGAGAGATGGCTCAGTGGTTGAGAGTACTAACTGATCTTCTAGAGGTCCTGGGTTCAATTCCCAGCAAACACATTATGGCTCACAACCATCTCTAGTGGGATGTGATGCCCACTTCTGGCATTAAGATGTACATGCAGATACCACTTGTGCATAAAATAAATCTTTTTTAAAAAATTAAATAATGTGTGGATATTACAACTTACTCATACCCACATTTATTTTAAAGCAACACAGAGGAGAGTAAGGAAGACACCCCAATGTCCACACACAGACAGGTGCACATCACACACACACACACAGAAAATTCCTTAGGAACTATGGTTTTCAGGAGGCTGTGTCTCTAAGAGAAAGGGGCCTCAAGGATGAGCCCAGAGGAGTACCTGCGAACTCATCCTCTGTGCTGTTTACCAGGACTTGGTTCTCCGTTGTCCTCCTCCCTCTCTTTCTTCCCTCTTTCTCTCCCTTCCTCCTTTTTTTTCTTTTTTGAGACAGGGTCTCTACATCATCCTGAGCTCACAGAGATCTCCACACACAGCCCAGTAGATAGGTCTTCTTATCTGTGCACAAGTTCTAATCATTGGCAAATGACTGAGAAGCTTAGTGTCCAATACAGTGGATAGTCACACACACAAAGGACTCTTAAGTTGGCTCACCACAGAGGCATCTGCACATCTGTGTTTACTGCACAACTAACTCACCACAGCCAGGAAGTGGAATCGGCCAATAGATGAGTTAAGAAAACAAGAGACATATGAACACAGTGGAGTCCCGTCCATTTATCAGAAATGAAATGGTATTATTTACAGGAAAGTGCTTGAAAGTAGGGATCCCAGTAACAAAACAACCCAGATGTAGACAGACAAATATCACATGTTTTCCGTCATCTCTGCATGCTAGATTTTGAATAGATACATAAAGTCATTGATATGTACATATTTGTGTAGGTGTGTATTGTGTGTGTGTGACACAGGGAGAGAAAGACTGGAAGCAGAAGCAAGATTGTCTGGGAGAAGAAAGAGACTAGCCAGAGAGGAGAGAAAGGGATGTTTTGGAGGGTGAATGTAGTCAAGCACATAACTTGATTGAATAAAATGTCTTTATGAAACCCAGAACTATGCAGCGAATGATCTAAAGATTGTCTTGTTAGTAGTCAGCTTACATCATTTTAACAGGAGGCTTCATTCTTGTTTTATCTAGAATTAAGAGCAAAAGAGTGACTATGGTTTTTGCTCACAGAATGGATAACGACCAGATACCTGTGGTTACTGCTACCCTGCTGGTACCCCTTCAGAACCACAGCTGCATGGAAGCAGCTGAGGCCCTGCTGCCCCATGGTCTGATGGAATTCCATGAGGGACACAGCTGGATGAGCAACAGGACAGACCTTCAGTATGGACTGAACCCTGGAGAGGTGGCCACAGCCAGCATTTTCTTTGGCGCTCTGTGGTTGTTCTCTATCTTTGGCAATTCCCTGGTGTGTCTGGTTATCCACAGGAGCCGGAGGACTCAATCTACCACCAACTATTTTGTAGTCTCCATGGCGTGTGCTGACCTCCTCATCAGCGTGGCCAGCACGCCATTTGTTGTACTGCAGTTTACCACTGGCAGGTGGACCCTTGGTAGCGCCATGTGCAAGGTAGTGCGCTACTTCCAGTATCTCACACCAGGCGTCCAGATCTATGTGCTCCTCTCCATCTGCATAGACCGCTTCTACACCATTGTCTACCCACTGAGTTTCAAGGTGTCCAGAGAAAAGGCCAAGAAGATGATCGCAGCCTCCTGGATCTTAGATGCAGCCTTTGTGACACCCGTCTTCTTTTTCTATGGCTCCAACTGGGATAGCCATTGTAACTACTTCCTCCCTTCCTCCTGGGAGGGAACTGCCTATACTGTCATCCACTTCTTGGTGGGCTTTGTGATTCCCTCTGTCCTCATAATCTTATTTTACCAGAAGGTCATAAAGTATATCTGGAGAATAGGCACTGATGGGCGGACCCTGAGAAGGACGATGAACATCGTCCCCAGGACAAAAGTGAAAACGGTGAAGATGTTTCTCCTCTTGAATGTGGTGTTTCTGTTCTCCTGGTTGCCTTTCCATGTGGCTCAGCTCTGGCACCCCCACGAGCAAGACTACAAGAAGAGCTCCCTTGTCTTCACTGTGGTCACGTGGGTATCCTTTAGCTCTTCAGCCTCGAAACCCACTCTCTACTCAATTTATAATGCCAATTTTCGGAGAGGGATGAAAGAGACCTTTTGCATGTCCTCTATGAAATGTTACCGTAGCAATGCCTACACCATCACTACCAGTTCAAGGATGGCCAAAAGAAACTATGTTGGCATTTCGGAAATCCCTGCCATGAGCAGGCCTATAACCAAAGACTCCATCTATGACTCATTTGACCGAGAGGCCAGGGAAAAGAAGCTTGCCTGGCCCATCAATTCAAACCCACCAAACACTTTTGTCTGATTTGTAAGAATTCTTTCACTGTTATGTGCTGGAAATTAAAAGGCTTTAAATATATAGAGGGCAGTGATTTACTTAGTCTTCGCTCAACTGTCATTCTGTAAAGTGCAACCACTGTTGATTATGGTTTCTGTGGATTTTGTTTTAGTTGCTTTTTGTTGGTCAATAGTGTTCCCACCATTAGAAGCCTATGAACAGTTCTTTCCTGGGCAGGAGAGGTGGCTTGGTGGTTAATAGCACTGGTTGGTCTTTCAAGAACCCAAGTTCAAACCCTGGCACCCACCCAGCAACTCACAGACACCTTTGTTCTAGTTTCAGAGGATTCAGTGACCTTTTCTGGCCTCTCAGGACACTACACACTTATGGTGCACAGACATTTATGCAGGCAAAACACCTATATACATAAAATTAAAAAACTTTTTTGTTTAATTGTTTGAAAGTTCTTTCCTGGATGGAGACGATGTGTGCACACACTCACACTAAATAAATGTGAAAGAAAAATTTTAGACACTTTGGTATTTTCACTCTGTCACCAGGTCAGTATGTACACTCTTAAATTTTTGTTTCTGTTTTGCTTTATATTTGTTTTTCTTGCCTTTTCCCTGTTGAATTTTTATTACTGTGGCCTCCTGTTCCAATGAAACCTCACAAGCAGTAAATTTCAAGAACTGTTTCTCCAGTGGAGCAACACACTATTCATATGCATGGTGCCTCCTGCAAGGGGGCAGGGCACTGGCTTTGACCATCCACCACTCCCTGGCTGAGAAGCCTCCTGTGATGGGTTTACCTTTTCTTGTTTTCATCCTTATCCGAGCAGCTGGTGAAGCAATGAAAATGCATTATTTATTGGTGGTGGAGGGATGCACTTGGAGAGATCAGGGACTGTCTGCAGGAGTCAGTTCTCACCTTTCCCTGTGCGGGTTCTGAAGCTTGAACTTAGGTTGTTAAGGTGACAATAGGCACCTGTTCCCATGAGCCTTCTTGCTGGTCTAAGCCTTGAAATTAATGTACTATTTCCCTCCTATCTGTGACCCATCCACACAGTTCCTAGGACCTATATCTCTCTTCTCAAAGTCATATACAAGCAAAGGAGCTGGTGTCCTTATTTTTGTTTTTTAGGATTTTATGTATTATATCTACAGGGTTCTACAAGTACGCCAGAAGCAGATACCAGATGTCATTATAGATGGTTGTGAGCCACCATGTGGTTGCTGGGAACTGAACTCAGGACCTCTGGAAGAGCATCCAGTGCTCTAAACCCCTGAGCCACCTCTCCAGCCTGCTGGTGTCCTTGTTAGGCTCGCCAAAAACAAGAATTACATTTTTCTGTGTTCTGCAATCCACAAAGAGACTTTCAAATGCCTGTCACCATCAGGACACTAAGGACAAGATTTGACTACTTTTTCTCATGAATTCAGACATGAGGCCTTTTATTGCAACTAAATAGTAATAGTAGTAATAAATTTTTACTTGTGTATGTGGGGGTGCCTACAGAGGCCAGAAGATGGCATCAGATCCCCTGGGACTGCAATTACAGGCTCTTGTGAGCCACCTGACCCAGGTGCTGGGAACCAAATGTGGGTCCACTATAAGAACAGTATGTGCTCCTGATGAGCCATCCTTCCAGCCCCATGAGGTTCATCTCTGGTCAGACATCCTTCTCTGTAGATTGAACCATGATTTGCCTTCCAAACTTAAACTCTCCTTTCCTGTGTGACTTAGGCTTTGGCTCCTTTATTCCTAGGTACACATTATTTGAAACCTAGCACTAGGACATTTAGAAAATATTTTTTATAGCTGGACATAACACATTCATAATTCTAGCCCTCTGGACATAGAGGCAGGAGAATCAGGAGTTCAAGGCCATCCTTGCCTACACATGTGAGACCTTATCTCAAAGGCAATACAACACAAGACAAAAAGAATTTATTTTAATGAAATAAGGTCTTATGGACAAACTTGGTTTGCATGTTCATGGCTGGTTAACATGAGCTGCACATAGTAACTCTTTGTTTAGCAATCTATTTGATTGGCTCATTCTCTCAACACTTACAGGATGATTTATGGTTTGGGTTTTTTTCTTTTAAGATTTGGGTCTCATTTTATAGCTCAGGCTAGCTACATACTCAAGGCAACTTTGCCTCAGCCTCTCCTGTGATGAGTTCGTAATCATCTCTACCAGATGAGCAGGCTGGAACTTCTCAGTGAGGCAGCTTGTCAGGTGGGAATGTGATAGCTGGCATTCTGACGTGACCCTCCTCCTGTGGCTTCCCATTACATTTCACATTAGAGAATGTGAACAAGTCCCATTCATGGCCTGTTGGCCTGACCATGACCTTGGTAGGACTATAAGCTCTAAAATAATCTGGTTGTTCTGATGACGTCAAGATAAATTTAATGAGCTGGCTTACACTATTCTCTTGGCTATGGGTTTGGTTCTTCAACCTCTGATACTGAGTGTTTTGAGATCCAGAAGTTAGTCTCACAAATACCAGTAAATAAGTCAAGATTGTGTTTGGTATTTGTGACAAAGTACAGCAAGGCAAACACTCACTTTAAATCACGGTACTCAGGAGGCAGAGACAGGCAGATCCCTGAGTTTAAGCAATCCTGGTCTTCATAGCAAGATCCAGGCCAGCCAAGATAGGCATAGTGAATGCCTATCTCAAAAGCCAAGGCAAACCCCAAACAGAACAATGAGATATTTGTTCTAAAACCATCCACAGAAGTTGAACAAGCTGGCACGCCCTCGTCATTACTCGGGAGGCAGAAGGACCTGAAGTTTCAAGGTTAGATTGGTCTACACAGTAAGCTCTAGACAAGCAGAGTCACATAGTGAGACTTCTCAACAGCAAAGACAACAACAAAAAATACCATCAGAAATGCTTTAAATCGAAAGGCATCCTTCAAAGGACCAATTTAAATAGCTAAAAATATAAAAGCAAATTAAGCCTACTGTTTCCTGGTCCCCTGTCTCCGTCTTCACATGCTTGGCAGATGTCTCTGAAAGAGCTGGGTGCTTGCCTCACATGGCCCTTGCATTTTATTGTTCAGACTATAATGTAGAAAGATCCCTTCTAGTTGTTCTGTTTATTTACTTATGTTTTAAAGACAGGGTTTCTCTGTGTAACTTTGGCTAGTCTGGAACTCACTCTGTAGACCAGTATGGCCTCAAATTCAGAGATCCACCCGCCTCTGCCTTCCCCTGTGCTGACATTAAAGATGTGTGTGCCACCACCTGACACTTATTTTAAAGACTGTGGCGTGTGTGTGTGTGTGTGTGTGTGTGTGTGTGTGTGTGTGTGTGTTGTAGATGTGTATAAGTGCCTATGGAGGCCTGGAGAGGGTCAGAACCTCCTGGGAACCCAACTCCAGTCCTTTGCAAAAGCAGCAAGTGCTCTTAATTGCTAAGCCATCTCTCCAGGCCCCACTTACTTTAATTTATTATTACTGTGTGTATGTATAATGTGTGTGTACACATTCATGCCAGGCTTACTCAGCAAGCACAGTGGCTTTCCTAGCTTGCTTCTGTTCCTGAGATAAAACACCATGACTGAAAGCAACTTGGGGAGAAAAGGGTTTATTTCATTTCACATCTCACAGCCCATCATGAAGTGAAGTCAAGGCAGAAGCCTGGAGTCAGAAACTCAAGCAGAGCCCAGGAAAGAATGCTGCTTATCGGTTTGCTCCCGTGGCTTTCCTAGTCCAGCACCACCAGCCCAGGGGTGGCACTGTCCCAGTGGTCTAGGCTTTCCCATATCAATCATCAATAAGGAAAACACCCCAACAGACTTACTTACAGACCAGTCTAATGCAGGCATTTTGATTCAGATTCTTCTTTCCAAATGACCCTAGTGTGTCAAGTTGACAAACAACTATCCAGCACACCTGCCCCAGTTTTATTTATTTATGGATTTTGGGGGTTTTTTAAATTTATTTTATTGTTGTTTTGGTTTTGGTGTTTCGAGACAGGGCTTCCTTGGCTGTCTTGAAACTTGCTCTGTATATCAGGCTAGTCTCAAACTCACAGAGATCTGCCTGCCTCTGCCTCCCCCAAGCTGGAATTAAAGGTATGTGTGCCACCAACACTTCACCTCGTTTTTGTTTTTGATTCAGTCTCATGTAGCCCCAGCTGGTGTAGAACTTTCTATAAAGACAAGGTTACCCTCAAACTCATAACCCTCCTGTTTCTACCTGCCAGGTGCTGGGCTTGCACCAGTTTGCAGCACCACACCCAGCTTTATTTTATCATGGTTTTTAAGTTTATTTTTTGAGGGGAAATGGCATGGGGTATATCTCACTATGTAGCCTTGGCTGTCCTGGAACTTGCTCTGTAGATCAGGCTAGACTCTGACTCATACAGAGCTGCCTGCCTCTGCCTCTAGAGTGCTGGAATTAAGGTCATGTATCATCTATGCCCTGCCACTAGGATGTTCTTAAAATTATGGGGAAAAAATGTAAAAAGAGGGCTGGGAATATAGCTCAATGACAATGTGATGGTCTAAAATGTAAGACATTAGAGTTAGTTCGCACCACCACCACCACCACCACACACACACACACACACACACTCTCTCTCTCTCTCTCTCTCTCTCTCTCTCTCTCTCTCTCTCTTTTAAAAATAAAAAAGATTTATGCCCATACTCTGGACACTAGGAAGCTGAAGACTGCCTGTCATAGGTCTGAGGTCACTCAACTACACAGCTGAGTTCCAGGCCAGCCTAGACTATGAAGTGAGACTATGTCTCATAAAAAGTAAATACATAAAATAACAATTTAAATACATATTTTTCGGGGCTGGAGAGATGGCTCAGAGGTTAAGAGCACCGACTATTCTTCTAGAGGTCCTGAGTTTAATTCCCAGCAACCACATGGTGGCTCACAACCATCTATGATGACATCTGGTACCCTCTTCTGTATACTGTATACATAATAAACAAATCCTTAAAAAAATTAAATATATATTTTTCATAGCAGAAGGAACACTGGAAGCCTCAGGCCAATAAGTAAAGTTAGAGGTAATCTACCATTCTTGACAAACTGGGTAGATGAAATGGTTCAGCATGTGCTTGTCACCAACTGAAGGTCTGAGTTCTGTCTCTGGATGGAAAGAAAGTTGACCTCCACACACCTACTATGCTCCCCCCCCATAAATTTTATTTAAAGTTTATTTTTAAATAAGTATGGCAACTAGTTCTGTGTCTCTCACACTTCATTTGTTGGAGAATAAACCACCTTGCTGAGGGCATGGGAAGGGAAGCAGGGAAAACCCGGACGCAGTTCTGGAAGGCGCCGCTTGGTGGCGCTGTGCCTAGCGAGCGAGCCGGCCTCTTCACCAAGCTGGTCACCGGAATTCAGAGAAATCTTCCACTTTAAGCAACCACATAGCAAGTTTGCGGAGCATCCAGACTCAGCTGTGGGTTAATCAGTGTTCTCAAAAAGCATCGAAGGAAATTCCCTAGGGAATAATACCCGTTACAGGCGCGAAATCTCTACTCAAAATATTGTTTTAAACCCATTTTACAAAATGTAATCACGTGTAAAAAGTCCTATAGACCACCAAACCGGCAGCATTTACAGCATACAGCCTCTCTGTTGTTCCTTTTCTTGCTAAGTCAGAGTCTCATGTATTTCGGACTGGCTTTGAACTACATTCCTCCAGCCTCCACCCACCCCACCCCCTGTACGGTCCCTGAATTACAGGCACCGGTCATTACACTTAGTTTTATTCATTGCCAAGCACCAAACCCAGGACTTCGTGCATCATGCTGGGTGAGCAAGCACTATGCAAGCTGAGCTACATCCCATCCCCTTCTGCTGCTTTTGTGATTTGGCTCAGAGAACATGAAGACGGTAGCAGTTCCCCGAGTGGATGTGCATGTGCAGGGTTAAATAGACAGTTAAACTAATGTGGAATAAATTTACTTTAGACCCATCTCATTGACCTCAGACCCTCTGTAATTTTTTGAGTTTCTACAATCTGGGCTTTTCCAAATGTGGACACTTCAAAAGTGTTATATATTCTTTTTCAGAAGTCTCTTAAAATACTGTTTTGCGGTCCAGTGAGATGATTTAGTGGTTAAAGGTGCTTGGAACACCAAGCCTGGGACCTGAGTTTGATCTCTAAACCCACAGGTAGAAGGAGAAAACAGTCCCACAGTTTGAACTTTGTCCTCTATGTGTGTTGTGGCACGTACACACAAACACACACACATTTCTAAATAAATACAAAAAAATTAAAATTTAAGGCAGGTGTGATGGCATGCACTTATAATCCCAGCACTTGAAAGGCTGAGTATCTGGAGTTCAAGGGCAGTTTGAGTTACAAAGGAAGACTTTGTTTCATAAAAGTATCCAGCCATGATGTCTGTCTTAGTTTATTTTCTTGCTGATGTGATAAAACACTCTGACAAAAGTAATTCAAGGGGAAAATGGCTTATTTTAGTTTACAGTTCATGGAAGCTAACTAGAGGCAGCAGGAACTTGAAGGACTTGGTCACATTTCAGCAGCCAAGAAAGAACCAGGGTGAAGAGGAAGGAAGAAAGGAGGGAGGGAGGGGAGGAGGGAGGGAGGGAAGGAGAGGGAGAGAGGCTGACACACACACACACACACACACACACACACAGAGAGAGAGAGAGAGAGAGAGAGAGAGAGAGAGAGAGAGAGAGAGAGAGAACAAGAAGACTCTTGCTAGTCCTTTTATTCAGTCCAGCATCCTCTGCAGATGGAATTGTACTACCTATAGTGGGCCAGTTTTCCCACCTTAAATAAAGCATTCAAGATCATGATAATCCCCCACATAGACACACCCAGAAGGCCCATCTCCTAGGCAATCCTAGATTCATTAAATTGGCCACACTGATCAGCACAGTATCCCATGCCTATAATCCTAGCATTTGGGAGGTGGAGACAGGAGAATCAGAAATTCAAGGTCAGGATTGGCTACAGGAGATTCTGTTTGAGAAAGAAACCAACCAACCAACCAAATCAAAATACAAAAAACAAAAACAAAACCCAATTCAAAATAAAAGTATTGCATTACTGACTCTTATCAACTTTCTATCAGCTCCGAGTTATATAGTAGAATTTACAGAACTTGAATGTGGGATTTTAGTTCTGCAGGGTGATCAATGCATGTCTTGCTTCAAGCTAAGGAGGAGGTCTGAGGACATCATCTGGTTTGGAGCATGAAGCAGACCATAGGGCCTTCCAGCTGTTTACTCACAAAAGCTACATACAGAAGACTAGGTCCCTTCAAGGAACTTTTTCAGTGACCCTGCAATGAAGGTAACTTACTGTTCTTTTAACTTAGTCTTTGAAATCTGGTTGTGGTTTCATATCCTCAAAGCCAGCACTGGGGAGGGCCTCAGGAGGAGCCCTGGAACTCGATGGCCAGAAATTAGTAATCTTCAGATTCATTGAGAAAAGGAAGGTGCAAAGGATTGACAAAGACCTGGTGGCAGCCTTCTTTCCTCAGAGCTCCAAGTATATCTACCTAGCTCTCTGTTTAAGTAATTCCCTGTCTCCCAAGCCCCAGTCTGTTGGGTATGCCCTCTCTCCCTCCCACCTCCCCTTCCTTTTCAAAGTGTGTCCCTTGAACTCTGCTCAGTGTGACTTTGCTGATCCTCTCTCTCCACCATCTGAGTGCTGGGATTGCAGCATGCGTTCACAGTGTCAGTGTGGTACCAGGGATGGTTCGAGCTGGTGTCTGCTACACAAGCATTCTGCCCACTGAATCCCCATGCCCTGGCTGGCTGTGATAGCTTTCCCAGATTAGGCTGTTTCTCATTTATACTCAAGACCCGTTTGTGGTGCCCCACTCAGGAAAAGGTTTTAAAGTTTTCATCCCCCTGCCCCCCAGGCATAGTTCTTGGCCTTTCTGGTTGAAAAGCTCACATTCACATGGATTTTTACTTTTTGCCTTGTACTAGTTAAAAAGATGGGAATATGCTAACACGGAGAGGGGTATGCTCAGCTAGTGTCTCGTGGGCCCCTCACAGCCTTCTCATGAAGGCCTGACGGACTTTTCCCGTTTGCCTTTTTGATGTTTCTTTTTCTTCCAGGGTGGCTGCTGGGGCCTGGCTGCTACAACTGCAGCTGCAGTTTTCTGTCAGGCTTGTGTTTTGTTTTTACAGGATCTCGATATATAACCCTGGCTGGCCCAAGACTCGCTATGCATTTATCTTTTTGTTTTTTGAGATGGCATCTCACATAGCCCAGGTTGGCCCCAGATTTGTTTAGTAGCTGAGGCTGATCCTTCTCTCTTCAGCTTAAAGGGGCCAAATAGGTTTAATGAGGGTCATTTCCTATTTGTTGCCACAGACCTTATATCTTCTTTCCTGTTTCCCTGGAAGGGTTGGCTTTGCCCTATTTGATTCTGAGCTGTCTCAGTCTTTAGGCTCCATTCCATGTCACTGTCTTAGGGTCTTACAAGTGCTTGCCAGGAAGAGGATGCTGAGGGTCACAAGACTAGACTGGGCCTTTCCTGTTCAGATCTTTGGCGATCAAAATGATCTGTCAGGCACAGCTCATTGCCCAACTCCAGGCCAGGGCAGCCCAACTCAGCCTTGCTGTGTTTGGGAGAACCCAGGACTTAAGAATTCAGCTGCGGGGCTGGAGAGATGGCTCAGCGGTTAAGAGCACCGTCTGCTCTTCCAGAGGACCCGGGTTAGATTCCCAGCACCCACATGGCAGCTAACAACTGTCTGTAGTTCCAGTTCCAGGCAAACACCAAGGCAAATAAATAAATAAAGTTTTAAAAAAAAACAAAACAAAACAAAAAAAAAGAATTCAGCTGCATGTAGTGTCACAGGCCTTTAATTGCAGCACTCAGGAGGCAGAGCCAGGCAGATTTCTGTGAATTCAAGGACAGCCTGATTGACATAGCAAGTTCCAGGCCAGCCAGGGTTGCAGAATGAGACCTTATTTAAATAAAGAAAAATTGTGCTGATCTTCTGCCTCAGGGTCTTGGAGTAGGCGGAGCTTCAGCAGCTGCATAACTACAGTCTGTCCTGTGACAAGATCTGAACTTCTGGGTGGCTCTATGTGGTCACAGTCTCCGAATCCTCCAGCCACTTGTTCTTCGAGCCTACACTCTGGGGCCTCAGATGTACCTGCTCTGAGCTGGGCTGTGCTAATCTCCATTCGGCCATTTTCAGTGGTGCATTAGAGACTGACTGTCCAAGGTCTATAGCATGCAAGGTAGCAAACACACCTACTGTTGCTGAGTAACTATCACAGTAATGTCACTGAACATGGAGCAGAAGAGACATACTTAATTGGGCAAAAGCATCTGTAAAATGCCATTATTTTGCACACTTTTCAAAAGGGCACCTCTAGTTGAGTTGAAGAATTAAGAAAGGGGAGCTGATTGGGTAAATTCTGGGCAGACTTAGGAACAGGTATGGTTGAGTGAGCAGGTGACAAGTGGCCTTCTTCCACAAAAGTTTATTAAGGGAGAATGTTCAGGCCCATCAGCCACCTTAACTGTGTCTGTTTGCAGCACACAGTCATCACAACTTTACATGAGAGTCCAGACTTGGATTAATGAACACTTGTAATTAAGTACAATGGGTGAAATCGAAAAACAACAGCAAAACCCTGTTATTTAGCAGCCTGAAAATCACTGTATGTAAATAATCAGACTGCAATATCACTAGTTGGAATGTCAGTAGTTCTTAAAATGAACCTAAATAATTGAAGGCTGCTATTGCCACTAAGAGCCTCCATTACACCAATTCAAAGGATAAGCATAGCAGCATATAGAAACAACCTGGGAATGGGCTAACACTACATTTTGATTTGAGCTCATTAAATATTTTTATTTTTGATCGCTTAAATCCTTGCATACTGTAAATATTTTTTTAAATTTTTCCACATTTGTTTAATGTATATATGGGTGTGTGATCAAAGGACAGCTTCAGGGGAGAGGGTCCTCTCTTTTCCTGCATGTATGGGTTCCAGAGCTCAACCTGGAACCAAGCATGGTGGCAAATGCTACCTGCTGAGCCATCCTGCCAGCCCAGTCTTGTGTTATTTGACAACCAGGTTTTCTTTTTTCAACTTAATGAAATTTATTTCTATTCAGTATTTCTTTAGCAATTGCCTTAACCACTTCCCACTCAGTTTAAACAAACCAACAGAAGATGTTTTATGTGGTAAAAGGTCTACACTGAAATTTTACAGATTACACTGAAAACAGCACATCCCCTACTCTAATGAAGGATCTATTTTTATTTTAATGTCTATTTGTTTGGGGGAAATCCATTTTCTTTTCTTTTTTTAAAATTATGAATAAATTCACATTTTCTATCCTTGTATATCCTTGTTCAAGGTCCCTTCCCCCTCCCACCCCCTCCAGTCACTCTCTTTTCTCCACATCTTCCCATCTCCTCCCCAGCATAGATAGGAGGTCCCAAGGTTCCAATATGGCTTAGTTCAGCAACCACTCCTGGTAGATCCAGTTTCCTCACCCCAACATCAAACTGAGTCAAGTGTTCCTCTAGAGGGAGTGGCATCCAAGGTGTTTCAAATCCCAAGCTGTTCAGTGGTTGTGGTTTGCAGCTTGGGAATGCTTTGCTTTTTTGCTTTTTTGTTTAGAGTCCACTAATGAGTGAGTACATCCCCTGCTTATCTTTCTGGGTTTGTGAGAACTCAGGAGGATATTCTCCAAATCCATCCATTTGCCTGCAAATTTTAGGATATCATTTTTTCTTACTGCTGAGTAGTACTCCATTGTGTAGATGTACCATAGTTTGTTAATCCATTCTTCAGTTGAGGGGCATCTAGGTTGTTTCCAGGTTCTTGCTATTACAAATAATGCTGCTATGAACATAGTTGAGCTAATGCCTTTGGAGTACGAATGTGTGTCTTTAGGGTATATGCCCAGAAGTGGTATTGCTGGATCCTTGGGGAGATTGATTCCCAGTTTTCTGAGAAACCGCCATACTGCATTCCAGAGTGGCTGAACAAGCTTATACTCCACCAACAATGGAGGAGTGTTCCCCTTGCTCCATATCCTCTCCAGCATAGGCTGTCATCTGTGTCTTTTATCTTAGCCAATCTGACAGGTGTAAGGTGGTATCTCAAAGTTGTTTTGATTTGCATTTCTCTAATGGCTAAAGAAGTTGAGCACTTTCAGCCATTCATAATTCTTCTGCTGAGAATTCCCTTTTTGGTTCTGAACCCCATATTTTGATTGGGTTATTCAAGGTTTTGGGCTCTAGTTTCTTGAGTTCTCTATATATTTTAGAGATCAGTCCTCTGTCACTTGTAGGGTTGTTGAAAATATTTTCCCATTCTGGTAGGCTGTTGTTTTGTCCTATTGACAGTGTCCTTGGCTTTACACAAGCTTCTCAGTTTCAGGGGGTCCCACTTATTGATTGTTGTTCTTAGTGTCTGTGCCACTGGTGTTATATTTAGGAAGTGGTCGCCTGTGCCAATTCGTTGGAGGGTATTTCCCACTTTTTTTTTCTATCAAGTTCAGAGTGGTTGGGTTTATGTTGAGGTCGTTGATCCACTTGGATTTGAGTTTTATGCAAGGTTGACAGGCTTGGATCTATTTGCATTTTTTACACACTACCAACCAGCTATGCCAACATCATTTGTTAAAGATGCTATCTTTTTTCCATTTGATATTTTGGTCCTCTTTGTCGAAGATCAGGTGTTCATAGGTTTTTGGGTTAATGTCTGGATCCTCAGTTCGATTCCATTGATCCGCAGGTCTGTTTTTATGCCAGTACCAGGCTGTTTTTATTATTGTAGCTCTATACTATAACTTGAAGTCGGGGGTGGTGATGCCTCCTGAGGTTCTTTTGTTGAGCAAAATTGTTTTGGCAATCCTGGCTTTCCTGTTATTCTAAATGAAGTTGAACATTGTTCTTTCAAGGTCTGTAAAATATTGTGTTGGTATTTTGATGGGAAATGCATTGAATCTGTAGATTGCTTTTGATAGAATTGCCATTTTTACTATGTTGATCCTACCTATCCAGAAACATGGGAGCTCTTTCCATTTTCTGATATTCTCTTCAATTTCTTTCTTAAGTGATTTAAAATTTTTGTCAAATAGATCTGTTACTTCTTTGGTTATAGTTACTCCAAGGTATTTAATGGTATTTGCAGCTATTATGAAGGGCAATGTTTCCCTTATTTCTTTTTCAGCTCTTCTATCTTTAGTGTATAGGAGGACTACTGATTTCTTTGAGTTAATCTTGTATCCTGCTACATTGCTGAAGGTGTTTATCAGCCGTAGCAGTTCCCTGGTAGAGTTTTGTGGATCATTTATGTATACAATCATATCGTCTGCAAATATAGTTTTATTTCTACTTTTCCTATTTGTATCTCCTTAATCTCCTTTTGTTCTCTTATTGCTTTAGCTAAAACTTCGAGAACTATATTGAATAGATAAGGGGAGAGAGGACATCCTTGTCTAGTTCCTGATTTTAGTGGGATTGCTTTGAGTTTTTCTCCATTAAGTTTGATACTGGCTGTCAGCTTCTTGTAAATCACCTTTATTATATTTAGGTATTCTCCCTGTATTCCTGCTCTCTCCAGGGCTTTTATCATAAAGGAGTGTTGGGTTTTGTCAAAGGCTTTTTCAGCATCTAAGAATATGATCATGTGGTTTTTTTTTTCCTTCCGTTTGTTTATATGATGGATAACATTTACAGTTTTTCGTATGTTGAACCAGCCCTGCATTTCGGGGATGAAGCCTACTTGGTCATGGTGGATGATATCTTTTATGCATTGTTGTATACGGTTTGCCAAAATTTTGTTGAGAATTTTCGCATCAATATTCATGAGGGAAATTGGTCTGTAATTCTCCTTCTTTGTTGTGTCTTTGAGTGGCTTGGGT
>PVIH01003725.1:0-14834 GCA_004025045.1 Sigmodon hispidus
AATAAGGATATACAGGGATGGAAAAAAAAATTCAGAGGGAAAGCTGAACACAAAGAAAATATATGTGTAGCAATCTTATTTGCATTTCCACCCTTGATAAGCCATGCTTATGATTCTTATCCTCTGTATAGTTATTGTTAACTCTTCCGCATTTTTAAATTCTTTTTACTGTTTTTTTGATAAATACAAAATAAAGAAGAAAAAAAAAAGAAAAGGGAGGAGGAAGTGACAGCATTCAAAGCTTTGCATCTTTTGGGTGAAAATTTATGAAAGTGGGGGGTGGGTCTTCACCAAGAATGAGCACCTCATCTCAGGTGACCTTCGTGTGCCCAGAGGCCATTTTCAGTGCTGCGCCTCAGAGAAGCATGAGGAGCTTGAAAGGAACTCCGCCCCTTACTCTTACATGTTCTCAGACTCCAAAGTGCAAACACACGTGCATGGAAGTATACAGATGCCATCACTTTCTCCTTAGAGTCCAGCATCTGGCAAAATTCCCCAGTGACAAGCACACAGTAAACAGGATGGCTTCGGACACCATTACGTGTAGTCTAAGGAAGACCACATAGCCCAGAGAGAGTAAAGAAATGGTCTCCATTTAGTGCCATTGCCTGTAGAGAACTGTCACCATTGCAAGAATTCAGAATCCCAATCAACAAGTTCTTCAGTGGTGTTCCTTGGTAGACAGGAAGTGTGTGATTAGAAAGAGCAAGCCTTTAAATGGAAATGACAACATGCTTGAAAATATCCCCAGCCACAGGGGCTGTGGAGGAGGAGAAGGCCAAGGTGGCAGTATGTGTGGTTTTGGAAGGGTTCTTGATGAATGCATCTGTCCTACAGGAACCAGGCACAAGGCTCCTCTGAAAAGTTCATTTCTGTACCCATGAGAAGGGCTTACAGATAGAAATAGCATATTTATAGTTAATGACATTTTATACCACAGAAAATTAAATAGCTATTCCTCCCATTGAGAAAAGCAGAGAAGAAAATAAAAAAGCTATAGTAACTGTCGCCAAGTTTGACTTTGCAATACTTACAGAGTAGAGGGCTAACCAAATGGCAGCTTCAGAAATTCGATCAGATTCAACTCTCCTGCTCAGTTAGGAGTCACAGTGGCTCTGCAACTGGGCAGAGCAGAGGCTAGCTCTTCCTCTGTCCTTTGGCTCTTCCTCTGCCCGCCTGCATCACCTGCTCCCTGAACCAACCCCTCTTCCACTGAGCTGAAGGTTTACCATCCCACTAGGCCTGGACACACCTCAGCCATCATCAACCAGACTTCAATATGTTCACACGTCACTTTTTTCCCTTCAAGTGCTTGATAAATGGCTACCACGAGCTCAGAGTTAAAGATAATAATGGTGAACATGATAGACATGGCCCCAAACTTTTGAAAGTACCCATAGGCTGCAGGATTGGGGAAGCAAGCGGTATTAGATGATAAACCCATTGATGACTGTGTTAGACTGTTAGCTTTGCCAAGTGCTGTGAAGATCAACAGTTGGTGAGAATAAAAAAGAAATATGGCTTCATATTATAATATATGAGAAAGCTAGCAAACTGGATTATTCTGTAGTTGGCTGCAACATCTCCCTTAGCATTTCCTGCCTTGTTCCATGGAAATGATATTTAGAACAAAAGCAGCAGGAGGAGCAGGCCTTCCTTGGGGAAAGGAAGGAACTGGGAGGCATTTCAGGCAGAGTGATTGAGAAGGCTGGGGAAGGGGATGTGTAGCCTAGTTAATCAAAGGAGTGAGACGAGGCCTGGGAGACAGGCAACAGCAGCCTCCTGTGACAGGGCACGGATGTCTGGTCTACTCTCAGGATAGCTGGAAGTCACTGGAAACTTTTAAACAGGGGTTTAAAAACTGAGGTCTGCATTTTTTAAAAGATGATTTTTAACATGACATCATAAAGAGGCGAGTGAGAGCTTAGACCTTAGCAGTCTCTGTGGAGAACTGAGGCATCATCTATAGAGAAAATTGATGAGGTAGAGCTATCAACAGATAGGAGCAGGTAATAGGGAGAGAAGTACTAAGGCTGATCCCCAGTCTTTTGCAGCACCAGAGAGATATTGTGAGAAGCAAATCCCAGTGTGTGAATGAATACTGAAGACAGACCATCCCCAAGCATAAATTATGAGATTAGTGTTTAATAATTACAGATAGAACTAAGTTCCTGCAAAAAAGTAGCATTGGTTTTGGTCTGTGAACAAATGCACAGCACACAGGGTCTAGAGCAGCGCTTTGCATCAAGCTGTCTAAATGCCCAGTGACACAGAGAAAGCATCATTCTCTTCTCCACGCTTTTTTTTCTTTACACCTTACACCACAACAAACAGCAGGCATCACTGAGGATAGGTTCCCAGCTTGGAAAGAATCATAACACGCAACAGAATCCAAACACATACATAATGTAACACCATTTTCAAATTAGAATAGAATTATGAACAAGTGACACGTGTATTAGTTAGTTTTCCAATTCTGTGACAAAATACTTGAGAGAATCAACTTATACAGATAAAAACTTTATTTTGTCTTAAAAGTTTGAAGCCAAGGTTATTTAATCCTATTGCTTTGGGTTTGTGCTAGCTCACTGCATTATGCAGGAAGTATGTAATAGAAAAAATGTGATCTCCTCATGGCAGCTACGATTCAGGATGAAAGAAAAGAAGCAGTTGAGATTCCAACACCCTTTTAAAGCTATACTCTCGAGGACCTAACCACTGCCCACTAGGATTTCTCCAATAAAGGTTCCACCACCTCCTCACATCACAAATGGAGGATGAAGTCATACGCAGTGGGCTTTCAGGTACTGCCAGATCCAAACCACAGTGATGAATTTTACTGCTTTTTTCTTTTTCGTTAAGAAGGAAAAAACATAAGAACTTATGCTCCAAGAACCTTCATACACTAGGTCTAAACTGGCATGTAGAGAAAATCAAACAGTACACCCATGCTGAATGAGGGGGCCAATGCTCCACTCCTCAGACTGCTCAGGGGGCCTTGGAAATGCACCAGCAGTGGGGAATCACCAGGGGACCCTGCTGTCAAACCCTCTGCACTGTTATCCCTACAACACAGGAAAACTGTTTCGGAAACCCAATACATCTTAACATTACTGTGAAAGTCCCACTTCCCTTCAGGCAAAATCCATGACAGTGCAGTACAACACTGTTGGGGGGCGGAATGCATATAGGGGATGATCTTATTATCAAAGCAGCAAAATTATTTTTGGTGTTCTGTATGGTGCAGTAAGACTCACTCATACATTTTAAACAGCCCACATAAGTTCTTTCTTCCATCAGAGGCAAACCTCAGTAGTGATTTAAAATTAAACCGTTAACCAAGTGTCAGGAATCATGAAATAAGAGTAAGTGTGTGTGTGTGTGTTGGGGTGGGTGCTCCTTCTGAATGGCAAACACCAGGCTATTCAGAAGCATGGGAAACCTGAAAAGCCTCTGGGGGCAGCACCATCTAGTCTAGCTTTAATGTCAAGAAAGCCACCTACTACCTCCCTTAAGAGTCAAGGGGGAATGTCAGATGTGGTATTTTTAGTCTCTTTACAAAGAGACACTCACTTTTTCATTCATGAAAACTTATTAGGTTCCTAATTTGTGTCATTCACAATCCTAGGCACTGGGGATATGGTGTTAAACAAAACAGACTTGACTTTGAACACGTCGACTTACAGTCAGATGGGAAAGACAGATCTAATGGTCTCTGCATATAATTTAATGTCAGATGGAGAAGGGAACAGTCTGATGAGAGAGACATGGGAGGGTCTTGACTTTACTGAGTGGACACAGCATGTAAGGAAGGTAGGAGCAGGTCTGTGTAGTGTGACAGATGAGCACAATAGTGATCATTTGGAGACCTGAAGTTATTATTTCTATTTGTCTAAGTGGAAGACAGCGAGTGACTTTAATCGAGGCAGAGATGGAATGAGGTTTGTGCTCCAGAAAGTATGACCAGGGAACGAGACAAGAGGACGCTGAGGCAGCGGAAGCTCAGGAAGAGTCTGGGATAGGGTCTGAGGTGAAGGGACAGAGCTGTTTCAATGGGATCTGTAGTGGGGGAGTGAACATCAAAGATGGCCCTGGGTTCCTCTGGAGCTACAGACTGAATGGCAGTGTGGTGCTGTGGTGCTGCATACAAAGGCAGGAACAGCAGGACTCGCTGGTGGAGCTCACAAGTACAGGATCAAAGATTCGTTTTGAGCAGAGTTAAAAAGTTAAAGATGCCTTTGAGACCTCTAGATGGAAATGCCGAGTAAGTGGTGGGATTAAGTTTGAGAGAAATGTGGTTCATATGCTATTCCGCTCTACAGGCCCTGAGGAACTCAAGGCTGGCCTGTCTTTTTTGAAAGTGAGTTGACTCTCTCCTTCTCTCGATACTTCCAAGCCAGGAGGCAGCAAAATGAGAAGGGAGCACGGGATACCTTCTAAGAGCTCTCCAGAGTGTTCATTCTCAACGAGGAAAAATGACAGAGGAGACAGAGACGTCCCCCATCAACCAACTATAGACACTGTACTCCTCAAACACCTTAAAATGATACAATTATTTTAACACATACGTTCAAAGGTCAGCTGTTCACACCATTCCTCCCATCCAAACCCTTTCTTCCCCCTTTTACCATGTTCCCTGAGCCTGGGTGGGGAGGGCTGATACAGATGTTCCATTTAGGGCTGAGCACTCAAGACTCACTCAGTTTCAGCACTATATGCAGATATGCTGTTTCTGCATTAGCCACTGGCCGCTGTGGAAAACAGCTTCTCTTTGGTTGGGGGTGGCACTAATCTGTGGGTACCGCTCTGAGGTTTATTTGTACATACTACAACTCCTGTTTCATAGATGTAAGTCTTAACTAGATTTTCTATATATGTATACACACACACACACACACAGAGAGAGAGAGAGAGAGAGAGAGAGAGAGGGGTTAAACTAGGTCCTAGATGGTTATGTGAGCTCACCTAGCCTGACATTGACCAGAACTTAAAGCATCAGTACTCTATCCACACTTTGGTCAAATAGGACTTTAAAATTTACCACGTAATCATAAAAAATCACTTGATTTGGTTGCAGGTTACAATGGACTCCAAATAGTGGTGTGTGTGTGTGTGTGTGTGTGTGTGTGTGTGTGTGTGTGTGCCTGTATGCACATACACACTTGTTTGTGTGCAGGAGGTGGGTGAGTGCATACCATAGAAAGCATGTGGTGGCCAGAGGACAGTCTAGGGTGTTTGCCTTCACCTTCCACTTTATTTGATGCCTGGCCCCTTGCTGTTTGTTGCTGTGTGTACCAGGCCAAGCTTCAAGAACTTCTCTGGGCTCTGCCCCATCTTGCTGAACAGCACTGGGATTGTAGACTCACTGCACTCCACTTGGGTTCACACGGCTGCTGGACATTCGAACTCAAGTCTTCCTGCCTGTATGGCTAACACTTTACCCATGGATCCACCTCTCCAGCCCTGCTTTTGTTTTGACTAAACCAAAATGCCATGATTCAAACTTGCTGACAACTTTCACTGTTTCGTAAGCAAAAACTGCAGAGCAGGCTCTCCATGCTTGGCTCCTGGAGGGTGACACTTAGCACCATGGAGACTGCCAAATACAAGGATGACATCATGCACATCTGCTGATTCACAGGGAAAAGGGAGAAATAGGAGGAGGGGACCCAGAGCCAAGGAAGACGTAGGAACTGCGATCACATCTTGCTGGAATGGAGTCTGCTGAGCCAGAAAACTGCACAGTAACTGTCACTAGGAGCCAGTGAAATAAAAAAAAAAAAAATTGGCAGAAGTTTAGCCAGGGGGCTTGAGATCAAGCAGTCCCTTTTCTGTTTCTGAGGACATATTTTCAACATTGAACTCACTAGAAAACATTCTCTTGCATATTTGTCCAACATAAACATTTTTTCCTTTCATTGAAAAAATATTTTTTCCTCACATATATATCCAGATTATGGTCTCCCTTCATTTCCTCTTTTCAGTTTCTCCTACCTCCTGTCCCATCTAGATCTATCCTTTCTGTCTCTCATTAGAAAATGAACAGCCTTCTGAGGGATAATAAATATAATAAGATAAAACAAAAACTAACACATCGGAATTGAACAAAACAAACAGGAGGAAAGAACCCAAGAGAAGCCCCTCCCCCCCAAAAACAGAAGCCTACTTATTCACAAATCCAGGAATTCCATAAAAACAATGAACTGGAAGTCATAATATACAGAAAGGACCTGTAGGGTGAAAAGAGACACCAAAAAAGTGTATAAATGAAATAAAATAAAAAATAATAATTTGAAATTTTAAAAAAATTAAGGAAAAGCCCTGACATAACACTGTGAAACAGGATCTACAAAGATGCCAGTGAGTTCATTTTCTACTGGCTGTCTATTGCTGGGCATGCAGTCTACCCCTAAGAGAAGTTTGCTTCCTACTCAGACTCCCTTGGAAGAAACTAAATTTTTATCTGCAAATGGCTATGTACTGGAGATAGCTTCTGGGGTAAGGATGGGGGCATGTGCCCACTTCTCTTATCTCTAAGACCCCATCTGCTGCAGGCCCATGGAGGCTCTCTGCGTGCTGCCTCAGCCTTTGTGAGTTCATATGTGTATCAGTTATGTTTATTTAAGGGCGTTGTTTCCTTGGAGTCCCCCATCCTCCTCTCTGCCTCTTCTTCTTCTTTGGGATTCCCTGAAGTCTAAAGAGAGAGATTTGATGGAGACATCTCATTTAGAACTGAGTGTTCAAAGATATCTTCCTCTCTGCATTGTCTGGCTTTGGGTCTCTCTGGTTTTATTTCAATAGATCCCTGGGCTATTTTCTCTAGTTCTTGGTCACCCAAGCAGTGTCAGGGTTCTATCTCATGAAGTGGGTCTTAAATCAAATCACATATGGGTTGGTTACTCCTACACACTTTGAGTCATCATTACCCTAACATATCTTGCAGGCAGGAATATGAAAAAGTTTGTGGCTGGCTTGGTTTACATTTCTCCTTTGGCAGCATGACGAGTACCATCCTGTACCAGAGATGCTAGAACATGGGATTGTCTTGGTAAGCATTACTATTGCTGTGGTGAAATACCATGACCAAAAGCAACTTGAGAAGGAGAGGATTTATTTTTCTCACAGTTCTATATACCACTTCATCATCAAAAGCCGTGAGGACAGGAATTCACTCAGGATGGGAACCTGAAGGCAGAAGCTGATGTAGAGGTCATGGAAGGGTGCTGCTTACTAGCTTGCTTCCTATGACTTTACTTAGACTGCCTTCTTATAGAACCCAGGACCACCAGCCCAGAGATGGCACCACCCACCATGGCTGGGCCCTGTTTCATCAATCATTAATAATGAAAATGCCTTACAACTGGATCTTCTGGAGGCATTTTCTCAGTTGAGGTTCCCTCCTTTCAGATACCTCTAGTTGATGTGTCAAGTTGACATAATACCAGTCAGCACACTCACTCTGGGTGACTTTTTTCTTTCTATCCATTTACCTGTGAAATTCCATACTTCATTTTTTGAGTAATACTCCATTATGTAAATGTACCACATTTTCTTTATCAGTTCTGCTAAGGGACACCTAGGCTGTTTCCAATTTTTGGTTATTATGAATAGAAGAGCAAAGTACATTGTTGAGAAGTGTCCTTTGGGTATATATACAAGTTTTAAACAAGCAACACACAGGAATATAATATCTAGAGTAAATAGCTGTCTATGATATATGTTGCTCAGACTTATACATTTCTACCATGAACATGAAGAGTGTCAACAGCATACCTTAAGTATCAGTGAACACTGATTAAATATTTAATCCTAAATCATGCATGTCTACACACAACTAACTTCCCAAATAAGGTTTTAAAGACTCAAAGTCCATTGTCATTAGAATATTTATTTAGGTAAATAACTTCTGACCACCTACTGTGTATAAGGAAACATAGCACATAGTGGGTAAATGACCATTAACTGAGCCAAATTAGAATATCTTCAAAGACATGATGAATAATGATATTGGTAGATAAATAATAATAATAGTAACACTTAATAACGTATTAAGTGATTATTATGTGGATGGTTCTTTCCTTTTTATTTTTGTTTTGCCTTGCTTTTGTAGTTTGATGGTGGGGGTTTTTGTTTTTTGAGTCAAGGTTTTCCTATGCAGCCCTGACTGTCCTGGAACTCACTCTGTAGACCAGGCCTGGCCTGGAACTCAGAGATCCACCTGCCTCTGCCTCTCAGAGTGCTGGGATCAAAGATGTGATTCTCCTTACTCAGCAGGTGGATGGTTCTCAATGAAGCTGATATATTTGACATCCTTTAATTATAGTAAATTGTGTATTCTACTTTAGCATCATCATCTTATGAGACTAGTCAGACACTTATTCCACTTGACTCTAAGGTTAAATGTTTCAAATAAGACAATCCAATCAGGAAGCAAAGTAAACATTATAACCAAGTATTAGGTCTGGGTTTTCAAGAACTGAAGTATATGAAATAATTGCCAGCAGGAAATGGGATTGTAGCTCAGTAAGAGAGTGCCTGTCCATAATGCAAAAGGCCTGGATCTGTTCTTGGGCACCACAGAAAGAATGTATATGCACACATATACATTTAAAGTAAAGGATTTTACATTAAAATAAACTTGCTTGCTTTATTTATTCATTTATCATACTGATAAATTGAACCCAAAATCTTGAGCATGCAAGATATTGAACCCAAGTCCTCTATCACAGAGAAATATCTCAGATTTCCTTTACATTTTATATTGAAACAAGGTCTCACTAAATTGTTCTTGAAAATAATCCACTGCCTATATTGGCTTTGAACTTGTCATTCACCTGCCTCATCCTCCAGTGCAGCAAAGAATACTCTGAAACCACTGGGCTTGGTTTAAATTTTTAAACATTAATTTAACATTCTTTCATTTTTAAATTTCTACTATATACTTTATGATGATGTTTGTGATGTCTATTCTTGGTTGTCAACTTGTTTATATCTGGAAAGAACTATAATCCAGAAATAATGGGAGTACTTGTGATCTGGATTTTGAGGCAGGAAGACACCCTTTAATCCGGGCCACACCTTATGCTGGAAGCCTCTATAAAGACAAAGGAAAAAGGAAGGATTCATTGCTTTTCCCCCTCTTCTTGCCCTCACCTAGTCAGCACAACCATTCCCTCCCTGGCATTGGAGCCTACTTTAGGATTCTAGCATATACAGAAGACAAGCAACTATTAGATTCTTAGATTTTCCATTCACAGCTATACATTGTTGAATTAGTGAGACTATAGCCTATAAGTCACTCCAATAAATTTTCATCATATATATCTTAGTTAGGATTTCTATTGCTGTAAAGAGACGCCATGGCCATGACAACTCTTATGAGTTAATTGAGAGAAGGCTCACTTACAGTTCAGAGGGTCAGTCCATTATCATCATGGTGGAACATGGTGGCATGCAGGAAGACACGGTGCTGGAGAAGTAGCCAACTGTACTATATCTTACAGGCAACCAGAAGCGAACTGAGACACTGAAAGGTATCTTGAGCATATATGAAACTTCAAAGCCTGCCTCTACAATGACATACCTCCTCCAAGAAGACCAAACCTACTCCAACAAGGCCACGCCTCCCAATAGTGCCATTCTCTTTTGGAGCCATTTTCTTTCAAACCACCACATTCTACTCCCTGTCCCCCAAAGGCTTGAAACCATATCATAATGCAAAACTGTATTCACTCCAACTTCAAAAGTACCCATAGTCTATAACAGTCTCAATTTATAAGTCCATAACTTACTTAAAAGTATAAAATTCAAAGTCTCTTCTGAGATTCATGCAATCTCTTAACTGTAAACCCCTATAAAATTAAAATCAAAAGGTAGATTACATACTTCCAGTATAAAATGGCCTAGGATATACATTACCATTCCAAAACATAGGGAAGAGAACATAATGAGGAAATACTAGACCAAAGCAAGACTGAATACCAGCTGGGCAAACTCCAAACTCTGCATCTTCATGTCTAATGTCAAAATGCTCTTCAGATCTCCATCTTCTTTCAGCTTTGTTGACTGCAACACACTTCTTTCGCTTGGGATGATTCCACTTCCTGTTATTCCTTTTCCTTGGCAGGTATCCAGTGATTCTGGCATCTCCAGCATCTTGGGATCTCTAAGGCAACCCAACTTCAAAGCTTCAGGCAATGGTCTCTCTAGGCCTCCATTCAGAAACATCCCTGACACGTGTCTGGCCTCGGTAGCTTTTTTTAGTAGTGGAGGCAAATTCCATAGTCCCTTTCTTCTACCCTTAACTCAGGAACCACTGCTGCTTGCTGGGGCTGCAACTTGGCCCTTTGTTTAACTACATCTTCACCAGCTTCCTGCATTCTTCCACTGCCTCAGCCTGGCTGTCTTTGAACTTGCTCTGTTGACCAGGCTGGCCTCCAAATCAGAGATCCACCAGCCTCTGCCTTCCCAGGGCTGGTATCAAAGGGGTACACCACCAAACACAGCTTCAAGCTTATCTTTAATTCCTTTTCACAAGTTGATAACTTAGCTGGGTGAAATCTTGCCCTGAGGTCACCACTCCCTTTATCCCTTTTTTTAAACTATGTTTATCTCCTTTGATATAGCACTTAGCTCCATTCCACTTTCTGGTCCTCCTTTTCTCCTCATTTTTCCTTGCTCAATTTGCTCCTTTTCATTATATATCTTCATTAGAATTAACACTAATAACCAGACAACAGAGTCTATACTAGAGTATTTTGAGATTTCCTCTTCCAAGGGAATTAATACCAATTGCTTCACTTTTCACCTCGGGCAAACTTTTCAGACAAAGACAAAAAGCCACATTTTCATTAAAATATCACAAGAATGATTTCTAGGCAACACACTAAAATTCTGCTCCTCAGAATGCTCTTGAGTCAGACACCTGTAGTTTAAATTATTATCAGCACCACTGTTTTCCATGCTCTGACTAGTATGGCCCATTAAGCAGTTTTAAAAACATTCCACTGCTTTCCTAACCCAAATTACCAAAGTCCATTTTACTCCAAAGAAAAACATAGTCCAGCCTATCACAGCAGGACTCCAGTCCTTGGTACTAACTCCTGTCTTAGATAGGGTTTCTATTGTTGTGAAGAAACACCAGAACCATGGCAACTGTTATAAAGAAAAACATTTAACTGTGGTGGCTCATTTACAGTTCAGAGGTTCAGTCCATTATCATCATGGTGGGACATGGCAGTATGCAAGCAGACATGATGCTGGAGAAATAGCCAAGTGTTCTACATCTTACAGGCAACACGAAGTGAACTGAGACACTGGGAGGTATCTTGAGTGTAGATGAGACCTCAAAGCCTGCCTCTACACTGACACACTTCCTCCAATAAGACCACTCCTACTCCAACAAGGCCACACCTCCTAACAGTGCCACTCCTTTTGGAGGGAGGTCATTTGTTTTCAAACAGTATCTATATGGTTTGAAATATATATACACTCAATAAGTTCTATGATACTAGAGGACCCCAAGTAATATAATTTTCTTGTTTATTTATTAATAAATCTCACACGTTATCTGTATCATGCCACAAACCTTTTTTTTTTTTTTTTTTGATAGGATGATCAGCCAAAACATGCTTAGAGAATTGCTGAGTTTATAAAAGAACTTTAGGGTCCCATCACTAGGAGTTAGTAAAAGCAAAAAGTCAAGACCTTTTTAAGAAATACAGTGTGCCCGAGTGACCAACTGGACATATCCTAAGGCAAAAAGACACACGAGCCTGAAGTTTCTCTCAGAGAAAGAACCTACACACAGTTATTGATATACAGGAGCAGAACGGGACAAAGGAAGAGAGCTGAAGCCTACACAGGTAGAAGGCTACAAATGAAAAGTTCTGGAGAGAACAGATCAGAAAGTGAGAGAGTAGAGAAAACGGGATGTGAGTCAAGAGACAACTAAGACAGATAGCACAAGATGAGGTCATTATTTTAGGTCACTCACTGAGTTTCACTACTCTGTCACTCAAGAGTACAGAACTCTGTACTTTTCAATAAGAGGCTTTGTCAAGATGCCTAAGTCAGGACTGGGTGAATGGAGCAGTCAACAGCAATGAAATGTGTGAGGGGATCACGGGGTAACTGGACAATAATGGGATGAGAAGAAGATGGTGATGGATGGAACAACACGTTTTGCACTGGGTGTCAGTAGGGGCGAGGTGGCCCTTTGATGAGCATCATCAATGCCATTTAGAGACGTTCTGGTTATCTCAACTCCAGGGCACTACTGGCATTTGGTGAACAGAAGCCATTGTTGCTGCTCAACCTTCTGCTGTGTGCAAAATGGTCCTTACAACACAGAATTATCCACCCCACAGCATCAACAAGTGAGAACCAGAAGCCCTGCATTAAGGGTCAGAAAAATCTGATCATTTCTCTGTGGTGAGATGTTGCCAAGTGGAAGTTTCAAGAAATGAAGATGGATAAGTGATAAATCAGCTCCTCCCAAAGTGGGTAGGCCTGTGACCAATGACAGGGATGGGGTGGGCATGGAGAAGAACAGTCCTCCTGCATGAAACCAGAGGGATGAAGGCAGGAACAGTAAGAATGTTTAAGTAGGGATTTTAACAAAGAAAATGGCAAGAACTCTGACCCAATAACCTTGATTATATTAGTAAAGCAGGAGGGAGCTAAAATAATATGGGAGGAGGGGAGTTCTGAGACAGGAAGCCCATGGAACAGCTTCAAAAGTCAAGGTAGATGGCTCCTAAGAATTGACACCGAAGATTGATTGACCTCGGTCTCAGCAGGCATGCACACACACTCACATACACATGCTCCTATACTCACACGGAAATAATAATAATTAATAGTAATAATAAAGAACATAAAACCAGGAAAAAACAAATGTCTTTTGAAGAGAATATAAATGAGTTTACTAGAGAAATATTTTCATGTATGAACAGTTCTGTAGGTAATGCCAGGATCAATTTTCCAATACTTACCTTATTTTAGTTATGACATTCTGCTATTGTTATAATGCTATCTTTACAGAAAGGTGAGTGAAAGATATATAGGGTCTTTTTGTGCACTTTTGGGCAAATTCTTATAAATCTGTAATTATTTTAAAACAAAATGTTTTAAGCATACACACTGGTAACAAGTGTGGATGATGCCAGTCTGAACTAAACCAAGGCTAGCAATTTACAATCGGGGACATCTTTAGGAATACTAATCTGAACCGTAATTCTCTCCAGCTTCTTCTTAAGATGCACTAGCAAATGTCAGCGTTGCTGTGTGGCTTCCATTTCCAAAATATTATTGTGACAAATACAAAAGAATATTCAAATAAATTACATGACTCCAGGCACATACAATAATAAACATCAAGGAATACTATGAACATACTTCTATTTTCCTACTAATCTCCTGAGAAATCAGCCTTTAAGACTGTATGATCAGTACTATTAAACAGCTGAATGAAGGAAATTACCCTGCTGTTTTAAGAACAGGAGAAAAGCCATCCTAAGCAAACTATGGTTATGTCAATACATGAAATGTGTCAGCAAGAGTACTTTTAGGCTCTAGAATTGTGCCTACTATGAATAACAGGACTAATGATGATTGTTAGTATGTTAAATAAAAGAAAAGAACCTCCAAGCTCCAAGATTAATATGCTAAATTCATTGCTGAAGTGGCTTGGTTTAACACTCATTGCAACCCCCTAGGTAAGTACAGCTATTAACAATGCAAACAAGGGAGATTGGATCGCTTCCTCATGGCCAGGTTTCCTATGATACCAAAGTCTACTATTTCTGGACAAAAAAGGTCCTCCTGACGCTCAAAAAATACAAGAGAAACCAACAGCACTGGCTTTTGCTCAGGTTTTCATCTAACATGAATCCGACTGTAACAACTAAAGTAATAAGACCCACATAATTCCAGTAATAATAAATGAATTAAGGAGTTCCATGCTCAGACTATGGGGAAGCCTCAGCAAATTCAGAGGCAGTGGCTCTGATGACCGAAAACTCACTGCAAGTTTCAACACAGCCAGCCCATCCCACGTGGACTGGAAATCCATCTCAGCAAGTCGAAAGTCATTTTACCCTTACTGTGCTTTTCATTTCTAAAGCCAATTCAAGGATTCTATCATTGTTCTTCATTTCTTCCCATTCCTATGCTCGGAATATTGAACACATTTCTGGAATAAACTGTTTTGAAAATATAATTGTAAAAAGGAAAATAATACTTTATGCTTCTCAGTACTACACAGAATACATTCCAGGATGTAGAGAATGGATCATTCTCTCTAGTCCATGAATAAAGTCCTTTCTGTAACTGATAACAATGCTGTTTGCATGTACAGGTTCCTGACAGTTAAAGTGCTCTGAGTCCTTTAGGAGAGGATTATAAGAACTTGACAAGATCTCCTGAATCCAGAAGCAGCTCTGCCTCTGAGTCTGTAACTCAGAATGGAAAGGGGTATCCCTGAGCATTGCTTCCCAAAGACAAATTGAAAGCTGTTCGTTCAGAATTCCAATCTGGGCAGAGGGGCAACCCAGATGCTGTGGTAATAAAGAACAACATACAGGTGAGGGGGATGGTTCAGTTGATAAAGTATTTACCAGGCAAGCTCTTGGTCCTAAGTTCGATTCCCAGCACCAACATAAAAAGTTGGCTATAGCAGTGTACGTCTGTAATCCCAGCACTGGAGGGTTAGGGTGGCAGACACAGGAGGATCCTGGGACCTTCCTGGCCAGTGAGTCTGGGTAAATCACTTCGCTCCCTGTCTCAGATATACGGCACAGAGCAACTGAGGAAGACACCCAATTCTGACATGT